>JBBBWG010022924.1:0-11895 GCA_037176905.1 Azolla pinnata
CGTTAATGTATGCTATGGTCGCGACGCGGCCAGACATAGCGCATGCGGTTGGAGTCGTCAGCAGATTCATGCACAATTCCGGCCACCCACACTGGAACGAATTGAAGCATATCTTCAGATATTTGGTTGGCACACAAGACTACGGCATCAAATTCGGACCGAACGAACCCTTATGCCTAGTGGTACACCGACAAGGACTACACGGGTTGTCTCGACACCCGGAAATCGACGTCCGGATACTTCCGCAATCGGATGGGCGTGGAGCTGATTGCGGACTAGCTATGGAGATAGTCGCGGTTTTACGACGACTGCATTTTTTACGATTAATCGTATTTATGATCGTGATTTCACGATTTTTCGTGACATCCGATTTTTCGTGAGAACACGATTAATCGTGTCGGTGCCCGGTCGTATGTTCGGATTGCACTATTCCATGGTATATTAGCCCCTTTGTATATCTTTAAAACCTATATATTTTCTTTTTCTTTTACGGATGTTTTGGAACACGCCCATTACGGGGGAGTGCCGAATACGGGCATCTAATGTCCGTGTTTACACTCTCCATAACTGGACGGGGCATATTTGTAATATGCCGGAATGGCGTGAGTCCTAGCCTGGGGGTATAAATACCAGGCCTGTATGGTCATCCAAAGTTTGTTGCTCCAACTTCAGTTAATGGTAGTTCCATTTTGTGCCTGTCTCTCTCTCATACTCTCTCGTGTCTTTGGCCGCCACATCTGTCTGGTTCAGATCGGAAGCCTCCTCCTTCAGATCTGATCTTGTCTCAGCATCAACCCACTTCTTGACGCCTTCACCATACTGCATGAAGCCAGCGCTTTCTTTCGCCTGACGTCCTTCGTCCACAATAGCGCCTGCCCACGGACACGATCCACTCCGCCCATTGTTCCGTGCGAGCACGGCTGCGCGTAGTGACCAACTGTACTGTCGGCATTATTAGGCTCACCGTCGGGCCCTTACTCGTCGAAGCTTCCCCATGGTTAGACGCTTGGCCGGGAAGTGGGTGAGGGCAATCCATCGCGAAGTGACCGGGTTGACAGCAACGGTAACACAGAGTGTCCTTGCCTGGCCTTCGTCAGAACCACCTCCGATTCCCTTGCGGACTTGGCGGTCCGGCCTCCTGGCACTGGTCGGACACTTGCACTATTCCATGGTATTTATGGTAGACGTATGGCATGATGTCTTCTGCAAGTGTCCGACGCTGATACATGGGTTTCTGGGGAACACCAGTTCCCTTTGCAACAGCCGGTGGTCCGCCAACTACGACTGTTGACGAGATTTTGGATCCGTCCAAAATTCCGATTTCTTCAGCGTCCTGAACGACCGAGGGTACGAGTCCGTCCGTAACCGTCTCGGTTGGGTGTGGCGAGGCCACCTCAGCCGCACTTCTGAGTTGTTGGGGAACACCGGTTCCCGTCACAATAGTCGGTGATCCGTCAACTACGACTATTGACGAAATTTCGGGTGCATCCGAAATTCCGATTTCTCCGGCGTCCGAAACGACCGAGGGTACGAGTCCGTCCGTAACCGTCTCGGTCGGGCGTGGCGAGGCCGCCTCAGCCGCACTCTGTCCTGCGCTTTTCGAGGGTGTGAGTCTGTCCTCAATCTCCTCAGTTAAGTACGACGAGGCCTCCTCAGTCGCACAGGGTTCGGAACAGGCCGAGCGCAGAAGTCCGTCTCTGACCGCTTCGGCTGGGTACGACGAGGCCTCCTCAGTCGTACCCCATTCGGAACTTGGGCACAGGCCTAACCTCCGGGTTAGGTCTTCATGTCGGTGCCGGCCTTTCTGTGCCCGACTACGATCAGCAGGCGGTGCGGATGCTGTCCGTCGGGTCCGCGCGCTCTCCGGAACGGGTGAATTGTTCTCCGGAGTAGCCGACTCTTCCTCCGAGTCGCTGCCGAGTCCAGACTATACGGTCCACTGACCAGTAAAATATCCCTCGTCGGTATCACTTACGACATACGGCGCCCAGTCCGTAGCCTGTGGTGCGATTCTAGCGTGGCCCTCCTCTGATTCGCACAAAATGTTTTGCGCCGCCACTTGGGCTCCCGCCGAAAATGACGGGTCTTGGGAGATGATGTTTGTGGCCCTCCTCAAGGCGTTCGATCCGGCGAACGTAACTACCACTCGGCGAACGCTAGAACGTTGTAATGCTAGAGCGATGTCAGTGCGGTCCGCTGCACCGTTGGTCCGTGAAGCTAATGCTCGCGCCAACGATCTTCTGATTCGTCGTGAGTCGGATGTCGGTCCGTCCCTAGACGTCATCCATTCGATCTTCGTTGGCTTGAATTCCGATTCAACTCGTCGTGGTCGCCAAAAGAGTGTTTGCCCTTCGGATGAAAGACTAAGACTAGTCGTGGTAGATACGAATGGGAACACTATTACCAAATCTCGATTCTCCAATAGTACGATCAGCCGTAAATTCCGAGTACGTGATTAGTATGATTAATCCGATTAATCGTAGATTCCGATTAGTCGTAGACACCGACACTAGCAGACAGATAGATTTCACAAGGACAGAATGGCGCAAAAGCTCTACGATTATGAACATTGGTTCCGGACTATGTACAAGACAGACCCCCACGGTCTTATATACATCCTTGGCACCTTTTCGGATCACCAAGTTCTTTCTTATGTACATTGCGTCGGTTTGGATCTGGACACAACTCTCCGATTTTCCGAATATTCGATTTTCCGACTTGGTATTATTTCTGTATTATTACGAATTTACGACTTTGTCGTAATTTCGTAATAATCGGCCAATAGCTGTCAGGCGAAACAATGCACTAACTCCCAGTAGTATGTTGGAGATGTCAAAAGGTGGATTAGAACAAAGAGAAGATCAGATCTACGGGAGGAGACTTCAGATCTAAGACGGTGAGATGTGGCGGCAAAGACACAAGAGAGTGAGAGAGAGAGATAGGGACAAGAATAGAACTTCTATTCACTTGAGTTGGAGCAACCAACTTAGAACGACCATACAAGCTTAGTATTTATACACCCAAGCTAGGGCTGAATCCCTTTAGTCTTATTCCAAATATGGCCTGTTCACTTATGGACAGTGTGAACATGGCCATTAGATGCCCATATTCGACACTCCCCCGTAATGGGCATGTTCCAAAAAATCTGTAAAAAAGGAAAAAGGAATATACAGATTTAACAGATCTACGAAGGGGCTGATATACTGTGGAATAGTGCGATCGAAAAAGTACGATTGAAAGAAGTACGATCGTAAAAGTGTGATTGTAAAAATGTGCGACTATTTCCGCAGTTCGTCCAGAATCAGCGCCACGCCCATCCGATACCATAGAGACTGCAACATTGTCAGTCGAAAAGACCTTCTCTAGACTGAGCATCTCCATAGTTACGCAATCCCGAACGAAGTGATACCGAACCTCGATATGCTTAGAAGCATTGTGATGTACCGGATTCTTCGCTAAAGCGACGGCTCCCTGGCTATCGCTAAATACGCTCGGAATCCATTTCGAATTAACTTGTCGAAACGTACAAGCTAGTCGTCCGAGCCAAAGCGCTTCCTTCCCTATCTCCGACGCAGATACATACTCCGCTTCGGTCGTACTTGTAGCCGTACAATCTTGTAGTTTCGATCTCCACGAAATGGCACCCTACCCGAACCTGAATAAGTATTCGGACGTCGATTTCCGGCTGTCGAGACAGCCCACGTAATCCGAGTCGGTGTAGCCTACTAGGCCTAAGGGTTGGTTCAGTCTGAATTTGATGTCGTAGTCTTTTGTGCCAACCAGATATCTGAAGATATGCTTCACTACGTTCAAGTAAGGGCGGCCGGGATTGTCAATGAATCTACTGACGATGCCAACCGCATGCGCTATGTCTGGCCATGTCGCGACCATAGCATACATCAATGAGCCAACAGCCGGTGTGTATGCTACCGACTTCATATGGTCCCCCTAAGGACCGGGTGTCGGCAGTCCTTCTGTGACAGCCGAAGGTTGGCAGGTAGCGGTGTCGTAGCAGATCGAGCCGTATGCATGCTGAATCGCTCCAAAATTCATCGGATGTAGTCGGACTGAGATAGATACAACTGTCACGAAGGTCGATTCCGTGTCATCTTCATCCCGAGAATATGATGTGCCGGACCAAGCTCCTTCATTGCGAATTTCACCAGCATTTGCCATCGGAGCTAGGCAAGCTCTCCGATATGTCGACCGGAGAGCATCATATCATCCACGTAGAGGATGAGGAAGATGGGACTCCCATCTGGTGCATCCTTACTATACAGGCTATGGTCCTCATCCGATTGAAGAAAGCCGATCGATCATACGAAATCATCGAACTTCCTATACCATTGCCGCGGAGCTTGTTTCAAGCCGTACAAGCTCTTCCATAACTGACATACGAGATGTTCACGGCCTGGTGACGCAAAGCCTTGACGGTGCTCCATATATATTTCCTCGTCTAGATCACCATGGAGGAATGTCGTTTTTACATCCAACTAAAGAAGCTCCGATTCCTCGAGCACGACTACGCCGAGGAGGAAACGAAGGGTTGTCATCTTAACGACAGGTGAGAAGACTTCGTCGAAGTCTACGCCGTACTCTTGCCGAAACCCTTTGGCTACGATGCGCGCCTTATACTTCGGACTGGAGGAATCAGACACCTGTTTGAGTCGATAGATCCATTTGCACGGGAGTGCTTTCCGATTCTGCGGAAGTTCCACCAAGTCCCAAGTCTCGTTTGCTCAGATGGAGTTCATTTCGGACTCCATTGGAAGTTGCCAATTTGCAGCATCCGTAGCTTCCATCGCTTGTCTGTATGTCATAGGTTCACCAGTGTCCGTAAAGAACAAGCCGGGAGAGTACCTCTCAGGTGGCTGCAACAGTCTTTCCGATCAATGTGGAATGACTGGGCTAGCCGGTTCTAGTGTGATCGTACTTCGCACGTCCGAACTTGGTTCATTTGACCCTGTCGGACAAATAGTAGCTCTGCTACTCGAATTTTCCGCAAGTACGGTTCCTTCCGTACTAAGAGGGTTGGCTGACCGTGAAGCCGACCTCATGTGCTGTGTTGGGCCATCCAAAGGAGTGGGTACACCTGCAAATGTAAATCTCCGTAATTCTATCGGGCGATCGCTAACCTTGTGCAGTGCGGACTCGTTGAAGACCACGTCCTAACTTCGGACAACTTGGTGAGTCTCCGGGTCCCATAAGCGATAGCCAAAACTTCCATCAGGTCCATATCCTAAGAAAACGCATTTTCAAGACCGTGACTCGAGTTTACGATGCTCGTCCCTTAGCACAAGTGCGTAGTATGCTTCACATCGGAATATCTGCAGCTTTTCGTAATCCGGTTTTCTTCCTGTCCAAAGCTCTTGCGGAATTTTCGATCCAACAAGCCTACTCGGCGACATGTTGACAATGTGCACGGCCATTAATAGCGCCTCGGCCCAAAAACCGTCCGTAAGTCCGGATTGGTGCAGCATAGAAACAATCCGATCCAGGATTGTACGATTCATCCATTCTGCTACTCCATTTTGCTCCGGACTGTAAGGAGCCGTAAACTCCCGTTTAATGTCGCGTTTTCGGCAAAATTAGACAAACTCGTCAGACTTATACTCTCCCCCGTTATCCGATCTGTCTGATTCTCGACCATTGCGAGCCAATCCTTGAAGATTGTGAAAACACGGTCTTTTGTCCGAGTAGGATAAGCCCACACCTTCCGCGTAGCGTCGTCGATGAAGGTGACGAAGTACGACGCTCCACCGAGAGATTGATGTGGCATCGGGCCACAGATGTCGGAATGGACCAAATCGAGCGGACTCGATTCTCTCGGCGCACTAGTCGGATGTGGGGCTGCGACTGGCTTGCCGTACTGGCAATGCTCGCAAAACTGATGGTTGGAAAAGGAGAGGTTGGGAATGTAGCCGGCCTTGGATAGATGCGTGATGCTGGCTTTGCTCAGGTGGCCGAGTCTTCCATGCCATAGTGATGACACTGGAATATCCACGAGGAATAAGTCACCCTCTCTGAGTGTGATGCACAAAGGATACAATGAATGTATCTTACGACCACGAGCAAGTAGGAGGTTCCCTTTGTGGAGACTCCACCCTCCTGACGAGAAGTTGGCACGGATGCCTGCTTCATCAAGTTGTCCCACCGAGATGAGCAACCTTGAAAGCTCTGGGATGTGCCGAACATCGTGGAGTACAATCGTAGAGCCGCCCGGAAAGTTAAGCTTTACGGTACCGATGCCGATAACCACACAATGCTGCGAATTTCCGACGCGTACAGGGTCAAAACTTCGAGCCGTCTACTGTCGGAATTGCGATCGGAACGGAGTTACGTGGTAAGATGCACCCGAGTCAAGTAGCCAGCTGGTGGCTTCCTCCGTCGTAAGCAGAACTTCTGCTTCAGTTGTGCTCTCCACAGTGAGGATGTTCGGATCATCCTCTGTTGTATCTCCGACTGCGCGCCGTGAATTCGTAGAAGATAAACTGCAGAAGTTGCACCTCCTCCGTATGATTGCCCTTTTGCGTAAATTTTTCGTTGTTCGCTTTGAGTGCTCCGCAGTCGGCCTTGATGTGTCCAGGTTTCTTGCAATAACTTCACATCCGTAAATCCTTGGACTTACTTCGGTTTCTCGTCACGTTCGGCCCGCGCGAGGAACTTCTTCCACGATGTTGTTGTCGACCACCCGTACTCTGTACGGTGTAGCTTTCACTTGCTGAGTTCTGAACAAACGTTTTCCTCCGAGCGTCTTCAGACAGAATGGAGCTCGTAGTCTCGGAGTACTTCACGGCGGCAGCAGATGCGTTGCATACGGTCGTGATGAAGGTTTCCTAGGACGATGGAAGGCTACTCATCGTCGATCGTCATCCCTTGTGCTGAAAGCTGGGAACCTTCGTAGTCGTTCAGGTGAGCCGTCATCGAGTTGGATTCTTTCATCCGCAAGTTGTAAAGGCGCTGTATCAAATAAATCTTTGTAGCGGCCACCATCTTCTCATATGTATCCGACAGCGTCTTCCACAATTCTTGTGTTGTCGTACAGGCCTGAACCGTGTAGTACATCGATTCAAACAGATGCATCCGAATGGTAGCACGGGCTACCCGGTCCAATTTCGTCTATACTTCCAGCTTGTATGTTGCCGGAGCCGTGTCATGCTGTATTGGATCGATCTGGCCACGAACTATGAGATAGTCCTGCATCTGCTCCTTCCAGAAATTGAAGTTTGTCCCGTCGAACTTCCTTAGACTCATCTCGGATGAGCCGGATATCGAAGCCATTTGTCAGGAAGGATTGTCCGTAGTTCTGTCTGAAGTGGTTACAACCACGGGTGAGTACGACTGCACTACAGTCTACCCGAATGCGATCTAACCGAGTTGGACACGAAAGTGAAGGGGGTTATGGTTCTACTCAGGGTGGGCACGAGCACAACGGCTCTATCCGAAGTGAGTACAAACCGTGTTGTCGAAGACCAAGTCGAAATCGGACTATTAGGCCTAGTCCGTGGATGAACGAGTCGTACTGACTCTTCTGATGCGGATTTCGGCCAAAGTACTTCTACACGGAGTGAGCACAAGCCATTGGCTTTGCCCGAAGTGTGTAAAAAGCACTCTCAAAGAGAGTACGACTGTCGGAATCGTGGTCTAATCGTGAACTCCACGGATTAGATCACGATAGAGCGTTTTACTGCAGACTGCGGTAAAACGGTCGTAACTCCCTCTGGGTTGCTCCAAATCCAGTTTTGTATCTTGTGTTCTCTCCCTGACGTCGAGGGAACACGACGACGTGTTGCACAACGAAAGACGTCACTGAAAACTCTCAGAAAGCTCAAAGCTTTAGTCGCCGGTTAGAAAGTTATGAATGGTCGTAACTGTCTCGAATCTTCTCCAAACCACACGCTCTTGACGTCCACACTAAGCTGAATACAGCAGGAAGATAGTAGCAGCAGATGACAGCCTGCAGCGGACGAAACCGCGCTCTGATACCAAATGTTGTGTGAGGCCGTCAGGTGGAACAATGCACTAACTCCCTGCAGTATGTTGGAGATGTCAAGAGGTGAATTAGAACAAAGAGAAGATCTGATTTGAAGGAGGAGACTTCAGATCTGAGACGGTGAGAAGTGGCGGCAAAGACACAAGAGAGTGAGAGAGAGAGATAGACACAAGAATAGAACTTCTATTCACTGGAGTTGGAGCAACCAACTTAGAACGACCATACAAGCTTGGTATTTATACCCCCAAGCTAGGGCTGAAGCCTTTTAGGCATATTACAAATATGGCCCGTTCACTGATGGACAGTGTGAACACGGCCATTAGATGCATGTATTCAACAGCACCTCGCCTTGGAGACCCAGCTTTCGACAATCAAAAGCAAGTTCTCCTTGGTCCAGCAAAACTGCAAGCCACAATGGTTTCTAATGTGCCGTTGGATTCAAGTCTTCTTGATACTATTCGACAACAACTTCACACAGATGATTTTGCAAGGGATGTCTTCACCCACCTTGTTCCCAGTGATGCATCTTGCTCCACATTGTCAGGATCACCTCAACATTATAAGGAGTTTAAGCGACAACATAACTTACTTTTCTACAAGAATCTCCTTTACGTCCCTAATGGATCACCATGCCTTCAAGTGTTGGAGCACTATGATGATGCCCGTATGGCTGGACACTTTGGTATTGCCAAGACCATGGAGCTGTCGAATACGGGCATCTAATAGCCGTGTTCACACTATCTATAAGTGAACGGGTCATAATTGTAATAAGTCGAAAAGGCTTGAGCCCTAGCTTGGGGGTATAAATACCAAGCTTGTATGACCGTCCAAAGTTGGTTGCTCCAACTCCTAAGAATAGAAGCTCTATGCTTGTGCCTATCTCTCTCTCTCACTCTCTTGTATCTTTGCCGCCACTTCTCACCGCCTCAGATCTGAAGCCTCCTCCATCAAATCTGATCTTCTCTCTGTTCTAATCTACCTCTTGACATCTCCAACATACTGCTGGAAGTTAGTGCCTTGTTCCGCCTCATGGCCTCACCCACAACATTTGGTATCAGAACGCACTTTCGACGGCTGCAGGCCGTCATCTACTACTACTATCTTCCTGCTGTATTCGATTCAGTGTGGAAATCAAGAGCCTGTGGTTTGGAGAAGATGCGAGACAGTTATGACCATTCGTAACTTTTTGACCGGCGACTAAAGCTTCGAGCTTTCTGAGAGTTTTCTGCGACGTCTTCTGTAGTGCAGCACATCATCGTGTTTGCCTCGACGTCAGGGAGAGAATATAAGCTACGGTGCTGGATTTGGATCAACCCACAGAGAGTTACGACCATTTTACTGCAATCTGTAGTAAAACGCTCTATCGTAATCTAATTTGTGCAGTGTACGATTAGATCACGATTCCGACAGTCGTACACTCTTTGATAGTGCTTTGTACACACTTCGGGCTAAGCCAGAGGCTTGTGCTCACTCCGTGTAGAAGTACTTTGGCCGAAATACGCAACAAAAGAGTCAGAACGACTTGTTCTTCCGCGGACTAGGCGTAATAGTCCGATTTCGACTCGGACTCCGACAACACGGTTTGTACTCACTTCAGACAGAGCCATCGTGCTCGTGCCCAGTCCGAGTAGAACCGTAAGCCCCTTCACGTTCGTGTCCAACTTGGTTAGACCAAATTCCGGGTAGACTGCAGTGCAGTCGTACTCACCCACGGTCGTAACGACTCCGGACAGAACTACAGACAAGCCTTCCCGACAAATGGCTTTAACATCCGGCTCATCCGAGATGAGTCTAAGGAAGTTTGACGGGACGAACTTCAAATTCTGGAAGGAACAGATGGAGGACTATCTCATAGTCCGCGGCAAGATCGATCCAATAGAGCATGACACGGTTCCGGCAACATACAAGCCTAAAGTATGGACTAAGCTGGACCGGGTAGCCCGTGCTACCATTCGGATGCATCTGTCGGAATCCGTGTACTACACGGTTCATCCATGTACGACAGCAAAAGAATTGTGGAAGACGTTGTCGGACACATATGAGAAGATGGTGGCCGCTACTAAGATTTATTTGATACGGCGCCTTTACAACTTGCGAATGAAGGAATCCGACTCGATCACGGCTCACCTGAACGAGTACGAAGGAATCATTTCCTAGCTGTAAGCACAAGGGATGACGATTGAGGATGAGCTGAAAGCTCTACTGCTGATGAGTAGCCTTCCACCGTCTTGGGAAACCTTCGTCACAACCGTATGTAACGCATCTGCTGCGGCCATGAAGTACTTCGAGACTACGAGCTCCATTCATCGACGACGCTACGCAAAAGGTGTGGGCTTATCCGACTCGGACAGAAGACCGTGTTTTCACGATCTTCAAGGATTGGCTCGCAATGGTCGAGAATCATACGGATCGGAAGCTGAAATGCCTATGATCCGATAACGGGGAAGAGTATAAGTCTGATGAGTTCGTCCAATTTTGCCGAGAACGTGGCATCAGACGAGAATTTACGGCTCCTTACAGTCCAAAGCAAAATGGAGTTGCAGAACGAATGAATCGGACAATCCAGGATTGTATTGTCTCTATCTTGCACCATTCCGGACTTACGGATGGCTTCTAGGCCGAGGCGCTACACACGGCCATGCACATCATCAACATGTCGCCGAGTAGGCCTCTTGGATCGAAAATACCGCAAGAGCTTTGGACAGGGAGAAAACCGGATTACGAAAAGCTGCGGATATTCCGATGTCAAGCGTACGCACTTGTGCCAAGGCACGAGCATCATAAACTCGAGTCACGGTCATGGAAATGCGTTTTCCTCGGATATGGACCGGACAGAAGTTTCGGCTATCGCTTATGTGAGCCGGAGACTCATCAAGTGGTCCGAAGTTCGGATGTAGTCTTCAACGAGTCCACAATGCACAAGGCTGCCTAGCGCCCGATAGAATTACGGAGAGTTACGTTTACGGACGTACCTGCTCCTCTGGATGGCCCAGCACAGCATACGAGGTCGGCTTCACGGTCAGCCGACTCTCTTAGTACGGAAGGAGCTTAGTACTAAGAGAGTCGGCTTCACGGTCCGCCGACTCTCTTAGTACTCTCTTAATCTGAGTTATACAAGTACTCCTGATCCGACCAGTTCGAATGAACCAAGTTCGGATGTGCGAACTACGACCGCACTAGAACCAGCTAGCCCAGTCATTCCATGTCGATCGAAAAGATTGTCGCCGCCACTTGAGAGATACTCTCCCGGCTTGTTCTTTACGGACGTCGGTGAACCAACGACATACAGAGAAGCAATCGAAGCTACGGATGCTGCAAGTTGGCAAGTTGCAATGGAGTCCGAAATGAACTCCATCCGAGCAAACGAGACCTGGGACTTGGTGGAACTTCCGCGGAATCGAAAAGCACTACCTTGCAAGTGGGTCTATCGACTCAAACAAGTGTCTGATTCCTCCAACCCGAAGTATAAGTCGCGCATCGTAGCCAAAGGGTTTCAGCAAGCGTACGGCGTAGACTTCGACGAAATCTTTGTTGTGGGGTGAGGGGTAGAGCCTAGAGTGGCTCCACCCCCCGCCCAAGGGGTTGAACATGAGAGGTCGCTCAAGAGAGAGAGAGACAGAGAGAGAGAGAGAGAGAAACTTCTTGTCCCTTCCATTCCACCTTTATGGGGTTTTTATAATTACAAGTCCTGCCAATACAATGAGATGTGAAGAGGGGCATACCCTTCAATTCTTTCACATACAGACACACACACTCTCTAAGGCACTAGACATCAACACATACACATATAAATAATATGATCGTGTGCATAAACACACACTTGAGATCGCAATTACAACACGATTAGACTCTATACACTTATAGATCACTAACGTACAATCTCTAGACAACACTGGCACGCC
>JBBBWG010022957.1:0-11890 GCA_037176905.1 Azolla pinnata
GGTTCCCCCCCCCCCCCCCCCCCCCTCTCTCTCTCTCTCTCTCTCTCTCTCCCCTGTCTGGGTGCTTCAGGTGTTTCCATTTCCCCTGTGTTGATGGCTTTCTTCCTCACCCCAAAATCTGGATTTTCTTCACACTACTCCCTCCCTCTCTGTTTCTAATGCCCTCTCCCTCCCCTTGTTTTTCTACTTCTTCTTCTGGCTCGTCCTCTTTCTCTTTGTGTGCTCCTCTCCTCTCCTTACCCGGAAATCTGGGTCTTCTTCACTCTGCTCCCCTCTGCTTCTGATACATTTTTCTAGGTTTTTTTTTTTTTGCTTTCTTCCTCACTCGAGAACTGAGCTGTCTTACTCTGCTCCCACTTGTTTCTAATGCCCCTTCCTTGTAGTTTCCTTTTTTTGCTCATGGTGAATGGTTTCCTGTTCAATTTTGTGTCTATTTTCTTACGGCATCTTCCCCTGTTTCTTACCTGTCCTTTCTCTCTTTCTCTCTCTGTGGCCATATTCCTAAGAAAAGCAGTTCCTTCCTGCTTATGATCTACTGCTGCTTTGTTTTCCCCAAGACAAATGGTTTAAAAATTGCTCTCTTCCTAATTATGCTCATTTTCTCTGATGTTCTCCTCTATTTCCTGATTCTAATTGTTTTCTGTCTAATTTGTTTAAGTGATAGTAAAATCGTTGACATGTTTTGCGTGATCTTGCTTGTTCGCATTCTCATCTCCTGTATCTTGATTTGAGTTTAGTACCATCAAGAGTTCAAGTTGCATTCAGTTTAAGTTTCCCTTGTTATAGATCTCGTCCCTTGTGTGGTTGTTTGCATGTAATGGTTCATATATTTAACTGAATGCACTTTCAAGATTTTTACGGGCTTTATTAGTTTCATGAATTCCCTTGCTTCTATTTGCTCTACAATATTTTTTTCTACTCATCTGATTTATGCCATGCTTTTTTCTTACTTCCATATTATTTTGAGCTCTTCTCTTCGCATTTTGCGTTCATGTGTTTTTGCGTGTCTGTGAGTGATTCTCTTTTTTATTTTATTTTATCTTTCTTAGCTGACACTTTGTCATGTTTTTTCTTGTTTCAAAGTTTGCTTCTTAAATTAGTGTCCTATCTTTCTTTTTTATTCGTAAAATTTTTAGCATTTGGAACCTTGTTCCTAATTTGCATGCAATTATTTTCTTCTATTCAATCGATGTATCAAATTGATTTATTTTCAATATGTTGTGTGCTTATGATCTCCACTGTTTTCCATATTGGGTTATTAAATTAAATTTTCGAAGCTTCCCTTTCTTCCTTGTTTTGAATCTGCATTTAATTGAGCTGATTGAATGACTGGTTAGCTTATCTCATAATCTTGTTCGAGTATAAACTTCTCATCCACTGTACATATTATGGGTTATTCTCTGAAATTTATGTATGCTAGAGTTTACTTGGGTTTTTTTTTACTTGTTAATAATACAGTTTTTCATTGTCAGTTTATTCTCTCATAAAATGGCTTCTTCTGCTGCTGATTTGGGGGATGTGCCCACACCGGATCTCATGACCGAGCTGTTCCGAAGGCTGAGATGTGCCCCAAAGCCGGACAAGCGAGTGATTCTTATCGGTAGGTACTTTATACCCTTGTTAGAACCTACTTCTTGGATTGGCTTAACTAGTTGTCATCGTAGAGAAATGAGCTTTTTAGGATAGTTAAGGATGGCTATTCTAACAATACATATTTCAAAATCCTTAAAGTTACATAAAGGTATTCTTGAAATCGCCAGTAGGCATCCCAGAGAGATGAGCTTTTTGGAGAATTCAGGATGGGCATGCTAGGACTAAATAAATCAACTCTATTTTGATAGAATTTAAAAATCACCAGGTGTATCTTGAATATGAGGAGCATTTTGATAAGCTTGTGTAAACTAATAAAAAGGGGTTCTTCTGAAGAATGTTTATGCCAGATGTATTCCAGAAATAAGTAAGGTATTTTGGTGATTGTGTTTAGGGTTTAGAGGCACTGACGTGTGCTTCTACAAATAGGTGGGGTTATTTTGATAGATCTACACGTATTTTGCTATAAATCTTGGACGATTGTGTCAAAGAAATGCATGTCCTGAAGTTGAAACTGTTAAAAAATGGTGACCTTATTGGGCAATGCGAACATACTAGCATTACATCAGGATCCCACTGATGGTGCAGTAAGATCATGTATGGAACGTGAGTGGTTGTTCATGGAACGTCCAATCCTTTTTGGGAATGACATTTGGAATGGGAACGTTATTCCCAGTAACTATGGATGGGAGTAAGTATACTTTATATTGTTGTTATTTGTGAGGAGCGAAGAATCCGTATAGGTCATGAAATGCCTGTGCTTCTTGCAAAGGAGTATCAGATTAGCTTTTGTTTGGTGATCACTGGAAATCTATATAATGTCTCTTTGATGTATATAGTAATATGTATAAGCAGCAATGATGAAGAATTTGCTGCATTTTCCTGTATACACATGTTCACCATACACTTCTGGAAGGGTTTGTATGTAACTATTGGCCGTATTATTTTTTCTTTAGGACCTCCTGGAAGCGGCAAAGGAACTCAATCTCCGTTATTGAAAGATGAATATTGCCTTTGCCATTTGGCAACTGGGGATATGCTCCGTGCAGCTGTGGCAGCCAAAACACCCCTGGGTTTGAAAGCCAAGGAAACAATGGAAAAGGTGAGTTTACTTGCTCATGTCACCAACAAAAATGATCGATTCTTAAGAGAAGTAAAGGGTCATGGATAGCAAACTATCAAACAGATAGGGTTTTGTTCATTTCCTTCGTCTTCTTTCTTATGCAATTCATTCATTCTTTTTTCTGAACCATAGGGGGAGCTTGTATCGGATGAATTAGTGGTTGGCATTATAGACGAGGCTATAAAGAAACCCTCTTGTGAAAAGGGGTTTATACTTGATGGGTTTCCGCGTACCGTACCACAAGCTGAAAAGGTTTCTATGTTTTGCTCCTTCCTATATAAACAAAAATAGATTGCCCCCCTGAGCAACTGCCGATTGTGAATGTAAAGCTCAGTGGCATACACAAGATATTTGATTGACCTTTGCTTGGTCTATCTACTTTCATTATATTGCCTAAAACTCGAGGCTTGGTGCCATGTTTGTTTTGGCTTTGGGGTTATCATGACAGCTTGATGCTATGCTCAAGGAGAAAGGAGTAAAGATTGACAAAGTTCTGAATTTTGAGATCGCGGATGAGATTCTAGAGGAGAGAATAACAGGGCGTTGGATCCATCCTACAAGTGGAAGGTCATATCATACAAAATTCGCCCCTCCGAAAGTACCTGGAAAGGATGATGTGAGTCATAAAGGATATGTGCACATACACAAGGAAGGATATCAGTATAACTATCATTTGCATATTTTTCTAAAAGGGGGGAAAAGGAACGAAGAAACTTTTTGGTAATTGGTGTCAATGTGTATTGCAGATTACTGGGGAGCCTCTTATTCAACGGAAGGATGACAATGCTGAAGTGTTGAAAAGCCGATTAGAGGCTTTCCACAGACAAACACAACCGGTATGTGAAAACTCCAGAAGAGCATACATGTATATATATGTCAGGAAATGTTTTAGATGGAAAATAGAAGGGTAGGCTTGATCTTCAGTGCACTTTGTCGTTATTGAGGAAGAAAGTGTGTAGACCAGAAGAGTTTCATGGTTATTCATGACAGTCGATCACCTTGACAAAGTACATCTCAATGTGGGGAAAGATGTCACCATTTATGCACATCCATCATGAGGAAAACACACCATAAGATAATACTAATTGTTCATAATTAGCCCTTGCTGTTGTACTTTTGAAGATTATATGGAACTACGAAAGGAAAAGAAAGGTTGTTAAATGCTCTTTTCATGCTGATTTGTTTCCAGGTAATCGATTACTATACACAAAAAGGAATTGCTGTCAGCTTGCATGCTGAAAAGCCACCAAAGGATGTGGCAGTGGAGATTAAAGAAGCGCTAAAATAATAGAAGAAGCAGCAGAAGAGCCACTACCACATTGTTACAGTGACTTTCTTTTTGAGACGAGAAGGCAAAATTCAGAGGACTTAGGAGTTTTTCTTTTAATTTACCAAAATTTTCTTTCAGTTACATCATTTGAAATCTGACATTCCCTTCCCTTCCGTTTCCTTCTTTTCTTTTCTTTTTTTGTGCCAGTGGAGGCGAAGCCCCCGATTTTCTCCCTGGTATCAAATAAAAATCTGCCCTCCATTGTCGGAACAAGAAAAATCCTAATCGATTCTGCATGTGAAAGATTATGCAGTTATTTTTGGACAGTTCTGAGCATTTTTTGTTTTAGAGAACACCAACAGAGAAAAACCCTCAAGCACACTGGAATGGGAGTGTTTACTAAGGGTTTAGAAGGCTAAACCCCTGAACTTTTTCTGGTTTTTGGCCCTTTTTGTTCTTTTCTTTCTAGCTTCTTGTGTTTTGGCTGTGGTTTTCCATCCTGATCAAAGGCCAAGATATTTCATCATTCTAGGGTGAAATAGCGGAGTTACAAATGGATCGAGCGGCAGCTCTCGCACAAGGCCTTGGTGAGGCTAATTTATGTCAAGAAGACCCATCAACAGTAAAGATGTGTGCCCTACAATTTGATTTGAGGAGAAAAGACTGAGGAATTTTGAGAATGTTGTGATGATAGTCCATTTTCTTCTGGCCTAGGATATACTTTGTATGTACATGATTGTGTGATTGGATTGTAGCAATGCCCAATGGCTTAAAAGCCACTTTGCAGTTTTTTTATGATTCCCAATGGCCCAAGAACTTGACAATACTCAAACAGTGATTAAATAGAAAAAGGCTGCAAAGTCCTTAAGGACATAGATTGAATCGTCAGATCATAGGTATTGGGCCTAAGATGGATACCACTGGCAGAGAGTATCTTATGAATGATACGGGGTAAGGTATGTGAGCAAGTAAGAGATTCCCTTTTGCAAATAAGATTGTTGTATGATAAGAAGCAACTCTCACTCCATCCTTTCACGGCCAGATTGGTGGAGCTGTTCGATTTCGCGGCCATTAATCGCATGGATTGGGGTTATGTGTGAAACATCGTGTAGGAAGAACGAGAATGGGGCTTAGATTGGGGATGTGGCTTAGATTCGGGTAGTGGGGAAGAAAAAGTCTCGATTTCCACCAATATGATATCGATCGAAGCGAATGCCGTGAATTTTCCGATGGAATGCACTTTGGAAGCGGCTTCGTTTGATGCACGTCGCTTGCAGTTAGCGATTCTGTTGTGCGAATGAACGTGGATGCTCCGGTCGTGCAGATCGATCGATCGGTTTTGCAGAACGACGCGTGTGTACGTTTGGTGCTGTTGAGATCGTGGACAACGTGGCTGCGACTCGTACGACTGGGGGTTCTAGAATTATAAGTATACATGTATCTGTAACATGCATTTCACACCGAATTATACGTTATGGCTTATGCCTTTAGAGGATGCCAATCCTTTACTATCTGTCGATGGATTCGCTCAACAAAGAAAGAAGATGTAGTAACAATGCTTAACAGTGTCTCCCAACTGTTGTTAAACCCTAAACCCTATACCTTAAACCCTAAACCCTAAACCTTAAACCTTAAACCCTAAACCTTAAACCCTGAACCCCGAACCTTAAACCCTAAACCTTAAACCCGAAAAACCCTAAACCCTAAACCTTATACACTAAACCTTAAACACTAAACTAAATCGATCGTCAGTGTTGATGCCTACATATGTATGTATGTGTGTGTGCATGTATGTATGCATGCATTGTAGGTACATATGTACATGGGCTCTGTTCATTATGCGTGCGTGTGTGTGTGTGTGTTGATGCCTATGTATGTGTATGCATGCATGCATGTTGTGCGTGCGTTGATGATGCCTATGCATGCATGCATGTGTAATGTGCGTGTGTGTTGATGATGCCTATGCATGCACACATGCATGCATGCATGCATGTGTAATGCGTGCTGATGCCAACGCGCGTATGCATGCATGCATGTGCGTTCTGTGTGCATGTGATGCATGCGTGTGTTGCATGCTGCGGATGCATCACCGCCGTCATCATCATCACTACCACCGCCACCACCACCATCATCATCATCACCACCACCACCATCACCACCATCACCCACCATCGCCATCATCACCATGATCACCATGGTCACCCCATCACCACCATCACCACCATCACCATCAGCACCATCCTCATCATCAGCACCATCATCAGCATCATCAGCATCATCAGCATCATCAGCATCACCACCACCACCATCAGCACCATCCTGATCATCATCACCATCATGACCATCAGCATCATCAGCATCACCACCACCACCACCAGCATCATCATCGTCACCACCACCACCATCACCATCACCAACCATCATCACATCATCACCACTCCAATCGGCATCATCACCACCACCACCACCACCATCATCAACATCATGACCATCAGCATCATCAGCATCACCACCACCACCACCACCATCACCACCATCATCACCATCACCATCATCTTTACATCGTCTTCTTCTTCTTCTTCTTCTTCTTCATCATCATCGCCATCTTCATCGCCATCTTCCTTCTTCTTCATTCTCACCATCGCCATCGCCTTCAGATTCGTCTCCCGTCTTCTCCTGCATCATGAGCCTTGGGGCGGCGGCTGCAGGTCCGAGGCTGCCATCGCAGCTGTTTCCGGCGGCAGCCGTGATAGCGTTCCTCGTAGCCTTCTCTGTGTTCGCTACCCTGAGCCCCACGACCTTCAGCAACCTGCAGGGCTTGATCGGCGTCTCTGATCAGAGGCCGGGCGCCGCCAATCTGCAGGCGCCATGCGGGAACAGCAGCAGCAGCAACAACGACGACATAGCTGCTGGTATAAATACAAAATCGGCAGCAGTAGCGCCCACGCCTGATCCACCATGGCGCCGCCATTGATGCAATCTCTCTCTCTCTCTCTCTCTCTCTCTCTCTCTCTCTCTGTCTCTCTCTTGCTAGGATCAGGAAGTTGGAAAGAGGCTGAAGCTGAAGCTAAAGCTGAATCAGAGCAGGAGCAGGAGCAGCAGCCATGGCAGGTTCTCCTGTCGATGTGGGACGAGTTCATGCAAGCCGACATGTCAGGCGAATCAAACCCTCCGAATCCTCCTCCGCACCCTCGGCCGCCGTACTGGCAGAATTGCATGTAAGAAAACAGAAATCAAACTCCAAACACACATCAGGCAGAGATCCGAAGGAATCCGTTGTTAGAATCGCCGCCCGATCCGATCCCTTTGTCGTTGGCCGCGTTGCAGCGAGAGGGCGGCGCACAACGAGGCCATGGATTCGCGGGGAAGCGACGGATCGCCGCCGCCGTGGTCGCTGTGGAAGGGGAATCTCCGGAATCTCGAGGGAGATTCCCTGCGCAACAGGTACGACCGCGGGGGAGGAGCGGCGGCGGGGAACGACGACGAGGAGGGCCCGAGGCCGCCGTGGGTGGGTAGTACTTGTTTTCCCCCTTCCCCCGATTCGATTCGGGGAGGGAATCTTTTTCCCAGTCTCCCCCCCGGGGGAATATTCCCGGATTCCGCGATGGCTCTGACGTTATCGAGATCCCCTCCCTGGGCGGCGGGAGGGAATCTTTCCGTCGGGTCGGGGGGAATCTTCCCGTCGGGGGCGGGGAATCTTTCCGTTTTGGGACACAGGTGGAAGGCGGCGATGCCGACAACTACCCGCTGACGCGGCGCGTGCAGCGCGACCTCTGGCTCCACCAGCACCCCGCCAACTGCAGCGACCCCGCGCTGCGCTTCGTGTGGGTCACGTGGGAGAACCGCCCGGGCTTCGGCCTCGGCTCGCGCATCAAGTTCGTGCTCGCCCATTTCGCGATCGCCGTGCGCGTCAACCGCATCTTCGTGACCGACTCGTTCGGGCGCGCCAACCATTCGGGCTGCCGAGGTCTCTGTGTGTGTGTGTGTGTGTATGTGTGTGTGTGTGTGTCTGTGTTCGGTTTCACACTGTGCTCGGAGAAACCCCCGATCCTTTCGATATATAACAGGTCCTCGATAGATCAAACTGACCCCCCGCAAATAGCTGAGCATTAGCTGACCCAGTCGTGTTGTGAATTATACTGCGGCGTAGAGGCTAGTGAATGGTTATGCTCGTAACCGCATCTCTCTAACCCACCCCCCCTCCCTGCATAGATTGATTGTAGCATTCGCATTCGTCGAACACATTAATTAAATGCAAAATTACAACATGCATACATTGATTCTTGTTCAATTGGAATCTATTAATTTTTCTCTTGTGTATCGTAATGTTTTGTTTTTTAGAAAACACTGAATGGTTTATTCTCAAACTATACTTTTATACTCGAGCACGAATGCACGAATGCACTCCTGAATTGAAGTCGATTGGGCCTCGGTTCTCTGTCTCCAGGAGATCATCGCAACCAATGGGATTGCTACTTCTTGCCTGAAACCAGCAAGGAGTGCAAGCTCCGGGCTCGGGAGCTCCGCTCGCAGCCTGAGGCCGTGGAGAAGGAGATCATCGTGGAAAACACAAAGTACAGCATGCACGACATATGGAGCGGCGCGATCGCGACGTGAGATGCAGTGTGTTAACAACGCGTGTTAAAGAATTGCGTCGAGCTCTGACTGACGACTTCCGGAGAATTTTTTTCTTTCTCTCTTTTGTTTTTATTTGGCCTTTGGTGGTAGCCGGTGGGGGACTCCGTGGGATTACATGCAGCCGACGGCCGAGGTCCATGGCAAGCTCATCGGGCATCCTGCAAGAGATCGGCGTTGGTGGAGAGCCCAGGTCACGAAAATCTCCTCTCTCCCAATGGCTGGAACATGCTCATGTATATATTGCCCATTACGGGGGAGCGTTCAAGAAAAGGATAGCTAGCTAGCTAGATAGCTAAACCCTAAACCCTAAACCCTAAAGTCGTAAAAGAAAAATCGTTTTGATTCGGATTGGATCGCTCGAGCAGGCGATCCGTTACATGATGCGGTTCCCGAGCGAGTACACGTGCCGCCTCATGAACCAGGCGCGGCACCAGTATTTTGGAGCGACGGCGGCACGAGCCATGGCGGCGACGTTGCCGCCAGATTGGCCCAAGGTTTGATGATCCATTGATGCTTTCTTGGGGAGGAAGGAGGAGGAGGAGAAAGCATCTAGCGCCACCAAACTAAGTTTGGCTAGGTTGTATTTGTGGCGGCGAGAGATCACAGGTTGCGGCGCCGAATGTGGAGGGGGAGATGGAGAGGATCGTGTGGGCGAGCCGCGCGCCGTGGATTCCGCGCCCGATGATCAGCATGCATGTGAGGCTCGGCGACAAGGCGCGTGAGATGGAGATGGTGCCGTATTCCAAGTACATGGAGCTCGCGGCGCGATTGCGCACCAGCTTCCCCGACGCAACCAACATCTGGCTAGCCACAGAAATGGAGGTAAAAACAAAAACACCCAATGACACAAACCACACAATCACATGATGATGCAAAATCGACGAATCCTGAAACCCTAAACCCTAAACCCTCGACCCTGCGGCAACAGGACGTGATCAATGAATCGAGAGGCTACGCCAATTGGAACATCTACTACACCAACATCACGCGGCAGACAGGCAACACGAGCATGTTCGAGTACGAGCGCAGCATCGGCATGGAGGCGAGCACCAACAACGGCTTCGTGAACTTCCTCATGGCCGTCGACTCCGACTTCTTCATCGGCCCCCTCGGCTCCACGTGGAGCCTCCTCCTCGACTGCATGCGCACCACAAGCGGCAAGCTCATGTCGGGCTTCATCAGCGTCAACCACGACACCTTCCCATGATGATGCGCACATTATGTCCCTGAATCCTCTCATCTTTCCTATGATTTTTCCTATGAAATTGATTTCTTTGTAGTAACAAAAAAACGTAGGCGTGCATAGATTATGATGGGTAGTGGATTGTTGTGGGAGCGTTGATGCTTAAAAATGTCTCCTTCGTGCTTTGATACCATAGTTGGGTTCTCACTTACAAATGAAAGAATATTACCGGTAATTTTATTTTATTTTTTTTCAAAATGAAGCTACTTTCCCATTAGTTATGAAGGATTATTACATAGAGAGTCTATAAGGAGACTTATACACACATCGGGGAGACTTCCTTTGATCAAATAAAAGAAGATGAGCCTACTTACATTGCCTTACGGCCTAACTTAGTGTAAGAAGCCCTTTAATGTTGCCTAGTACGAGTCGGCTCTTGGGGCCTATACACCAAAGAGAGGGTGGCAGGTGAGTAGGAAACAACTAACGTGGGGGCTGGTAGTTCCACCTCGGGCCACTCCCGCCTTGCATCACCATAAGTGTGTTCCGCCATTTCTGCCAAAAGCGTAGACGGGCAGTGACCACGTCGTTGGAGTGGCTGCAAACCTCTTCCAGTTGCTCTCGTAGGCAGCTAATAAGCGCGAACCATATGTCCATGATCACTTCCTCCGGGGGCCATACCGTACCTTGGAAAACCTTGAGGCAACGCGCTTTCCATATATACCACAAGGTGAAACCTACGATCGACATCCAGATTTCCGGAAACCTAGGGGATGCGGGTTGCAAGCCTCTTTTAAAACGGATCTTGACAATATTGCCTCTCGTGCAAACATAGCACTAACTATCCGCATTGACGACGTCCATCCACCCTTCGACCGAGTGATCAATCCATGCCGTAATGCTTTACGAGGCTATTCCTTCAACTTCACATGCCGCAAGGAGGCGAGTCACTCTATCCCATATCTTTTGAGCTTGAGGGCAGTCCCACAGACAATGTCTCAGAGTCTCAATAGGTAGAGAGCACAGTGGGCATCCTAACGGGCCGCCATGTTTATCTAGCCATTCGCCAACGGGCACCACATTATGAACGATCTGCCACCAAAAGAGCTTGATCTTTTTAGGCATGTGGAGACGCCAGAGACCCTTCCAAAAGGTAATGAGCACCTCATCGGGGATGCCCAATGTTCGCCAGCCATTGCGAAGGGGGCCGCCTAGCTGCAGCTATAAAGTCCGACCCAGTTTAGTGGTGTAATCGAAGAAGTGGTGGAGTCTATCGTCATGTTTCCATCTGAAATCCCCTGGGTCCCAATCCAGATCGACAAGGGGGTGACAGCCGTATACCCTTAACCTCCAATGGGGTTCCACCTTAGCAACATCCGAGTCTGTCTTCCAGATCTTATCAACCTGTGCCACCACTCGAGTGGGTGCCAAGAGGCCATGCTCTGGCTGTCCCCAAAAACTGTATCTCTCTCCGATCCGCTCACACCCTTTAGCGACTTGACCATTCCAGCCTCGTCAAAGAGACTGAACCATGCATGTTCTCTCGCCTCCCCCATCGGAACCCTGTCAACTGCCTCAACTATCAGTCTCCGCATTTTCATAGCTCCTTTGAGGGGAGGGAAAAGGTCTTCTTGGGCTCTTCCTGAAACAGCCATGCGTCTCCAATCGTCTATAGATAGGAGGCCTGTTTGAGCCAGCTTTCCCCATGCTAGGGCCCTTAAGTTGCCCTAACATCGTGTCGTCACTTGTTCGCACGTGAGGATTCCAGAATAGTGGCTGTCTAGTCCATTCAGCCAAATTCTCCGGGGTGTGCTTGACCAAATGCTGTCGTATATGGCACCATGCCCGCGAGATGGAGTTCACGACCCTGTCCTCCGGATGGCAAGCCAGCTTTGGTGGGACTCCGCTCGTGCAACACCAATTCAAGGAGTCGGGCCAAGGCCTACCATACTTGGGAGTCCCTGCTTGCAACCTGTTGCGAAGTAGTACCTTACAGCACCCCTTACCTAGCAGGAGGCAGCGAACCACCATTTTAGCCAGCAATGCACGACTCTGCATTAAGGGGTCTATGAGGCCAAGCCCCCCT
>JBBBWG010022968.1:0-11889 GCA_037176905.1 Azolla pinnata
CTACCCACGCCTTCACGCTTCCACCATACTGTTGGAAGCCAGCGCTTGTTCCGCCTGACGACCTTCGTCCCCAACAATCGGCATGTCGACGCTCGCCGTTGAGTGGAGGCTGGTGGAGCTCATGCGCCACCGATCAGCAATGAAACGACGACAAGAGGAGCTGGATTCGGTCGTCGGGAACAGCTGCGGCCGAATGATGGGCAAAGAGGACATAGCGAGGCTTCCGTACCTACAAGCCGTCGTGAAGGTGACGCTGAAGCTGCATCCTGTGGCGCCGCTGCTAGTCCCGCACGACTTGACCGAGCCGTGCGAGGTCGGCGGCTTCTACGTAGCCAAGGGGACGAAGCTCATCGTCAGTGTCTTGTCCCTCTCCATGGATGAGAGGTATTGGGAGAACTTGTTGAGCTTCTTCCCCGAGCGCTTCCTTGATTTTGACCTGGATCTCAGGGGCTACCACTTCCAGTTCCTGCCCTTTGGCGCAGATCAGCGAGCTTGCCCTGCCATCAACCTCAGCCTCCTCAACATCTACTTGACTCTAGTACAGTGCTTCGAATGGACATTACCCCCGGCCGTCCAAGAGATAGACATGTGCGAAGCGTTCGATATGATGCTCCATAAGATTGATCCCTGGTTCTGATGGCATCACCTAGATTACGGACAGAATTCTACCTTTGCCTGACAAATGGATGAGAGAGAGAGAGAGAGAGCCACTCCAATCCAATTCTAAACCCTTGTAATACCAATCGATGATCAATGTCAGTATTCTAGGCTCCGTGAAAGACTAAATCAATGACGATACTTTGGCTTTCCTCTGTCGTCATCATCATGATTGTCATCAAGCCGAGAACAAGTCGCTTGAAACCTCATTCTTTATGGTATAATAGTTAGATATAGCATAACACTATTTTATAAAGCCAATATGCCATTGAACCGATGGGCACTGCTGTTGATGCTTATTGCTTAGATTGTACATGCAATAATGTTTACAATATTGTGACGTGGAACATCTTGCTTCTTATCCCATGGCCTAGCCACACTTCATTGAGATGCACAAGTGCATGGAGATTTGTTGTATCAGGGATTTTGAAGCAAGTACTGCAAGTGTGCACTCGATGATTGAAGAATTCAACATATCACTTGCGTTTTCAAGCATCATGAAGGTATGTGATACAGATGTCTGTTTTCCACGATCATCAATTTGGCGAACATTTGGCCAAAACTGGATTTAGCTTAACCAATTTAATGAGGTTTTCTAATCAGATCAACAAACGTCGAACATCAATCAGGTTTCTAATCTGCTAGTCACCTTAAATTTTATACGGTAAGACAAATTCATTAAGGCCTTTCTTGTATTTAACTCCTATTTGTACTCATTTTATTCTATTAACCCACTATTCTTTTATCAATTCACTCTCCTCTCTTCTTCTCTTCTCTTATATTTTCCTTCAATCATTTAATCTCTTCCTTGGTTATGAAAACACTAGATTGTTAACTTGAACTAAAAGAGTAAATTGAAGTTTGTGGGTACTAGTTACTTGGTTGACTTGTGGTTTTCACTTTTGAGGACAAGTAATTGTTATGTGACCTACTTCACTACAATACAAACACAATCAACTTGTTTAACGTCGTTGTTTCTTAGCATTAGATAGAGGCTCTCGAAGATGTGTTGCGTCAATTTCCATTGGAATAGGACCATTATTGATTGTTTGAATAGGATTTAAAGGTGGTGCCATTACGATTAAAGTATATGTTTGGTCTCCCCTTGGTTGCAAGAATTATTGTCGCTCTAAATGTCATTCAAGTAATTGATTATCTCATTATACAACTCTACTAATTACCTTCGTAATGGATTTAGGCTCTTCGTGAAAGGTCAGGAGCAAGTCTTTCACATCATTACATAGTCCATATTGGAATAAGTCCATTAACACTACTTCATCCCAAGGAATATCACAAGCAAGAAGCCAAAAGTCTGTTGCGTAAGTTGAAGCAAGTCGATCACTTTGACGTAATCATCAAATCTTATTTATTGTTATTCTCACACTATCTATATCACAAAACTTGCTTGCAACTCAACAATGAAGGTTTCAAAGTTCTCTAAGACTGTAGATTTCTTCTCCAATAATGATACAAACCATGCTAGGGCAGTTCCTATTAACAGTGTTCTAATTAGCCTTACTCAAGATGCAGCACTTGGATATCTCTTTAAACATATATTAATTACTAAGAGGAACATAAAACTTTGTTTATAAACTAATCTTTGGTTCTTTAATTGAACTTTCGGACGTCGAACCTTATTCTCAAAGAGGTAATACAATAATTCAAGTTGTTGCACGTTTTTAGATAGCTCTTTCATGTTGATGTGCCTTTTTAACACTCGTTGAAAATCTCCAAGAAATTTCTGATTCTTTGTTCGAATGTGACAAATTTTATTGTTACAAGGAAGCTTTGATAGAATACGATAATACTCTTGTTTGCTAACAGTCTCCATTGTAATAATAACACTTGGATAAGAAACTTGAAACAAAAGTGAAAATTCTGATCTAAACTGTCACGACCAAATCTCGTCGACAATGATAAACTTTGAAGACACGAATATGACAAGAAGAAAAACCAGATAAGAATAAGAAAATAATATATGTATTATCAAAAGACTTGGAGTACAAGGTGTTTAAGACTAGTGTTGAATTAAAATGGTTTAATATTGAGACCGACTAAATATTTATACAGGTCTAGGCTTCATGTATGCTCGCCACGTGGCTGTTATGAATGGTTACCACATGGCTTGCATGTATAAATGCCACGTGAGTTGCATGCATGATAGTCACTTGGGTGGCTCTGAGGATTTACAATATCAGTAGATGTCGCAAATCGTTTTTTATCATTTATATGGTAATGTTTTTAGATATTATTAAGTGGTAAAATATAATATTTATTGATTGAAATAATACAATTTAATATATAAGATTTGAGCTTAGGTTATAGATAATTTAACTATAGGTTATAGGTTCAAATATGCATATAAACCTTTTTATGAGCATTAGTATTGATAATATTCTCATGCTCTCATGTCCGTTAAGATTAAAAATATTGAAGAATCAAAACTAGTTATACATACAAAGCATGAACCAAAGGCCAACTCCCTTCTAGAGCCAAGGAGTAAAATTGGTGTATACATACGTTTCCGTTGTGGAAAATGTCTTGTGAATACTTTCGTAATATATCATTGTCATTTTGCGGAAAAACAAAAGAGACGACGAGCTTTCTCGAGTATCTCTAGTTTCGTAAGGATGTAGTAGGATCTCTATATGTATATATATCTTTTGTTTGATGTTATATATATCTTTCTTTCATAGTATTATCATTACCATTTATGAAGAAAACAATAGAGACGATGAGCTTTCTAGAATTCTCAACAAATACATAAGATGTAAAGCGAAGTTGATTCAATAGTTTTTGCAATGTTTCACATTACGAGAATATTGTCACTAGAGGAGTTAGATTTATATGATTATATGATTTCATTGTCATGGCACCTTAGAAAGCCAACCTCATCCCATCACTAGTTTTGAAAGTCATTACGGTGCCTTTGTATTGACGTGTTGCTTTTTACCACAAACTCGCATACCAGTCCTGCTTCTCTCCCTTTGAGGCACGCAATTCGGCAACAAATGTTTCCGTGTGCGTGACGGAGCCATTGGTGATCACTATCTTTCTAGGCCAATGGCATTTGGCACAGTTTCTATAAATAGGCAATGGGTGTTCCTACACGATCAAATTGGGTAGCATCTCCACAAGGCCATTTTGTATGTTTTTGTCTGAGAGAGGAAGTATCGTCTGAGAGAAATGGCTGACGAGTGGTCGATCTGGACGCTAGCGCTTGCTGCCATAATTGCATGGGTGGCCATACTGCAATACGTCGGGCGGACGCTGACAACATCAGAGAGGAAACAGCGTCGTCAACCGCCGTCCCCACCCGGGCGCTTGCCCTTGCTCGGGCACATGCACCAGTTGCTCCTCTCCAAACAGCCCCTCCACCGATGGCTCCACACTCTGTCACAGAGGCACGGCCCGATCCTACATCTGCAGCTCGGCTCCATCCCAACACTTATCGTGTCCTCGCTCGACGCGGCACGCCTCGTGCTGCACACGCACGACCGTACCTTCGCGTCACGCTCCACGCGCTGGTCCGCCGCTCGCCTCTTCTCCTACAACTACTCGGGCCTGTCGCAGACGCCCTACGGCCCGAGCTGGCGCAAGGTAATAGTAGAAAGGCGGTTAGTTTGTCCAAAATGGATTTTACCCAAGTACCACTATGCTTATCTCCACCTCCCATCTTATCGAATCACAGTAGAATATGGAGAGTATGTATCTAGCTATCAAATGTCCTAAAAAAAATTTTGATATATTTTAGAACGGATTGTTTGAAAAGACAATAAATATCTGATATAATTGTTCAGTTTTATTTCTCTGACTTTGATAACGGATAGAAGGATATTTCTTTTGGGAAAAACAAAGGCAACTAGTTTGTTATGGGAATAACCTTACGAACCAATTTGTAAAGCTTTTTTCTATTGGTTAAAGTGTAAGATAAGTGATAAACTGGTTATACTAGGACTACGACAATGGGGCTTATCTCAATCTTATTATTGTACCCTCAAAAAACCATTTAAAATTCACTTTATAAATTTGTCTCTCACATATCTTATCCTCAAAGATTAAATTGGTTTCTAAGGTTATGCCCATAACATAGTTAGTTCGTTGTTGACATTTGACTTTGTTTTATTTGTACATATCGAAGGTGAAAGAGTTGTACATGATGAAGCTCCTCAACAACGAGAGGTTGCAGCACTTCAAGCCGATTCAGGGCCGTGAGGTGATGGACCTCGTGCGCTCTGTGTGGGACGACCGAGGCGCAACAGGCCAAGACTTGCGTGCAAAGCTACAAGTTCGGGCTTGCGCCATCATCTCGCGAATGATGCTCGGGAAGAGCTTTGAGGAGCTATCGAGCATCACGCTGGTGAGTGAGCGGGAGCTCTTCAGCACCTTCTACGAGTCACTATTCATGCTCGCCGCCCTTGACATCGATGACTTCTTGCCACTCCTCAAGCCACTAGGCCTCCAACAGCGCCTCCACCAACGCTCCCAAGCTGTGTTCAAGCAGCTTAGCACCATCTTCCAGAGGATCATTGACCACCGGTGAAATGGTAACGATGATGGGGATGATCAGAACGATCTCCTCGGCACCCTTCTTGCACTCCATGTGGACAAGGCCTCGGCCACTACGGCCTCCCAATTGCCACACACTTTCACTGACGATAACATCAAAAGCATCTTTTGGGTACAGTCTCGTTTCTCTGCATATCCTGGTCGCCTTGATTCCCGAGCAAATAGATAGATAAATATACATTCATACATGTACATATAGAATTAAATATGCATTTATACAAATAAATATCAAAGATCCCTTGTATAAAATAGCTCATAAATTCCATTTATTATATTTAAGTTTAGAGTTTAAAACACTTGATAGAAGCTCACAAAGTAAACTATTATATGACAACAAAAATTTTAAAGAATATACATTCATACATATACATATCCAAGATTAATATGCATTTATACACATACATATCTAAATGAATATGCATTCATACATATACATGTCCAGATGAATACGTATTCATATATATACATATACATATACATATATACTAATAAAATGATCCATAACGTGATCGTGTAGGACATGTTCCTTGCTGGAACTGACACATCAACGTTCACCGTCGAGTGGGGGCTAGCGGAGCTCGTGCGCCACCAATCGACTATGAAACGGTTCCAAGAAGAGCTAGACACCGTCGTGGGGAGCAGCTGTCGATTGATGGGCGTAGATGACATAGTGAGGCTTCCGTATCTGCAAGCTGTCGTGAAGGAGACGTTGAGGTTGCATCCTGTGGGGCCATTGTTGCTCCCACACGAGTCAATAGAGCCATGCGAGGTTGGCGGCTTCTACGTGGCCAAGGGAACAAGGCTCCTTGTCAATGTTTTGTCCCTCTCCATGGATGAGAGGTATTGGGAGAAGCCATCGGAGTTCATCCCTGAGCGCTTCCTCGATTCAGACGTGGATCTCCGGGGGCACCACTTCCAGTTCTTGCCTTTTGGTGCAGGTCGACGAGCTTGCCCTGGCATCAACCTTGGCCTCCTCAACGTCTACTTGATGTTAGGGGCTTTGGTACAGTGTTATGAATGGACGTTACCCGCCGGTGTCCAAGAGATGGACATGCGCGAAACCTTGAATATCATGCTCCATAAGATGGATCCCCTAGTTTTAATGGCATCACCCAGATTATCAACCGAATTCTACCTACCCCTAACAAATCCATGAGAGACAAAGAGCCATTATAAGGATTAAGCATTATTATGATTCCCTTGAACTTCAAGCTAGGATCTCATACAAAATAATAAGAAGTTTAACCATTAAAGTAATTGAGTGTGACGTGAAAAGATAAAAGGTATTTTTTTAATTCGATAGTTCGAGAGTACATTTTTTTAGTTTTATTAATCAAGTGTGGTTGGTAATTCAAATGCATCACATGTGATATCAAATAGATTCATCTCGAGTCGGGTTAATGGGCACTTTATTGACTGGCACAAGATTACCATGGTTTACTCCATTTCTAGAAACAAATTCTCCATTACTCAACAACTGTGAAGAATTTATTAAAGAGTTTAAGGCTTGCTTCAGAGACACAGATAGTGTAAGAACGACAATCAATAAGATTTGCACATTATGACCATCACAGCTAAAGCTCGTTGACAACGATGCACTCGTAAGACAGGAACATGACAAGAAAAAAACTAGATAAGAACAAGAAGACAAACTATATATTATCAGGAGAGTTAGAATACAAGCTGCCGAAGACTAGCGTTGAACCGAATGGTTCACTACTAAGTCCAGCTCAATATTTATACAAATCTAGGCCTCATGCATGCATGGCACGTGGCTTGCATGCATGATTGTTACTTGGGTGACCTTGAGGACTTGCGATGTTGGCAGATATCACAAGTCGTTTTTTAACGTTAACACAGTAATATTTTAAGATATCATTAAGTATTGAAATATAATATTTATTAATTGAAATAAGATAGTCTAATAGATAAGATATTGGCCGGTCGTGAAGCACTAGTCCGGTACCTGCTGCAATCAATCCTTATGGTACTTGCTACTGTCACAACTGAAGCTCGTCAACAACGATGGATTCGGAAGACACGAACACGACAAAAAAAACCCTGAAAAGAACAAGAAGGCCACACATGTATTACCAGGACACTTCGAGTACAAGGCGCCGAAGATTAGCGTTAAACTAGAATGGTTCAATGCTGAGACCAACTTAGTATTTCTATTGTTTTAGGCCTCATGCATGCTTGCCACGTGGCTTGCATGCATGAATTCCACGTGGCTTGAATGCATGAATGTCATGTAGTGGTTCAGATGACTTGCAACGTCAACAGACGTCGCAAGTCGTTTTTAACGTTAATATGATAATGCTTTAACATATTTTAAAACTTTAAAATATAAAATCAATATTTATAAATTAAAGTAAAATATTGCGATGGATAAGATTTAAGCCTATGTAAGTATAGGTCATAGGTTCAAATACACGTAAGCCTTTTGTACTGGTACTCACAGTACCATCTCCCTCCTTTGACAACGCGTTCCACAAGTCACAACACGAGAGGAACGACTTGGCTTATTAGGATAAGCTCAATGGAATTCCCCTAAGAGTTTAGGAGCATTGGCAACATTCTCAGTAGATTCCCATGTTCGATCATTAGGCGTGTACCCCAACTAGTCCTGGTCCTTTTGCAAGGTAGACTGGAGGTGTCGACAGAAATACTCGATTTGAAATAGACGTAGATGCACAAGGTTCCAGTAATGAGATGTGGAACACTGGATGAAGATTCATATCTAGAGGTAGTTGTAGTCGAAAAACAACATCATTGATTTTGTGAGATATTATAAAAGGACCAAGATGTTGGTAGTCTAATTTGTCACAAGGTCTAGTTGTCTTCACATTGCGTCGTAACAACTATACGCGATCCCAATTTAAAACTTAGGTTTAACCTTAGAGCTTGAGTCCAAACGATGTCGATCTGTTGCTTTCTTGTATGCGGCCTGAGCATGACGCAAATGGTCAAAAAGCTTAGCTTGAATGTCCTTTGGTTGCAATAAACACTCATGAATAGTAGGGTTGTTGGAGATATATGAATGTTCAAGCATCATCCAACGAGGATGATATCCCATATTTGCAAAGAATGGACTATATCCTGTAGAAGAATGAATAGAATTGTTGTATACAAATTCCGCCATATACAAAAAATCAACCCAATCATCTTGTTGATAATTGATGAAGCATCGAATATATTGCTCTAACGTTTGGTTTGTTCGTTCGCTTTAACCATTAGTTTGAGGGTGATAACTCGAAAAAAGTTTAGGAGAGATTTTGAGGATCTCAAGCATGTGTTGCCAGAACTTTGAGATGGATTGAGGTTCTCGATCACTAATAATATTATTTGGAAGGCCATGATGTTTGAATACTTCTCGCATAACCATATTTGTTGTGTCCTGACTAGTAAAAGTCTTCACATATAGAAGGAAATGTGTAATTTTGGTGAAACGGTTAACCACTGTGAGAAGGTGTCATAACCTTTAGAAAGTGGTGGATCTGTAATGAAATCCAAAGAGATAGACTTCCATGGACCAATTGGAGTAAGTAATGGTTATAACAAATTATATGGTTGATGTCGAGGAATTTTTTATCGACAACAAACATCAGAACTACGAACATAGTCTAAAATTCATTTACAAAGAAAATAAAAGAGGCGACAAGCTTTCTAGATCTTAACAAATACATAAGATTTAAAGGAAAGTTGATTAACAATTTTTGTAATGATTCATATTGGTATGACATCATTGTCATTGATGTGATTTAATTGTCACAACACCTTAAAAAACAAACCTAATCCTAACACTACTTTTAAAAGACATTGCGATACCTTTGTATCGACGAGTTGTTTTCTACCACAAACTCGTGAGCGAGTCAACTTCTTTCCCTTTGAAGCACGCAATTCGGCCACAAACGTTTTCATGGGCGCGACGGCACTACTTGTGATGAGTAGCTGCTGACCATCGCATTTGACGCGGTTTCTATAAACAGGCAGTGCTTCCTACACGATCAAACCGGGTATTATCCACAAGGCCATTTTGTCTGCTTTGTCGGAGAGAGGAAGTATAGGGCGAGAGAAATGACTTTCCATAATATATCATTATCATTTTATGGAAAAATAAAAGAGATGACAAACTTTGTCGAGTATCTCTAGTTTCATAAAGATGTAGTAGGATATCGGTGGATATATATCTTTTATTTGTTGTTTGACATGTTATGCTTTTTTTCATAGTATATCATTATCATTTACAAAGAAAGCAAAAGAGACAACAAGCTTTCCAGATCTCAACAAATACATAAGATTTAAAGGAAAGTTGATTTAACAGTATTTGTAATGATTCATATTGGTATGAGATCATTGTCATTGATGTGATTTAATTGTCACAACACCTTAGAAGACGGACCTCATCCTAGCACTACTTTTAAAAGTCATTGTGATAACCTTGTCTCGACATGTTGTTTTCTACCTCAAACTCGCAAACGAGTCAGCTTCCCCTTTGAGGCACGCAATTCGGCCGCAAGCGTTTCCGTAGGCGCGACGGCACCACTTCTGATGAGTAGCTGCCGGCCATCGTCCACAAGGCCATTCTGTGTGCTTTGTCGGAGAGAGGAAGTATAGGGCGAGAGAAATGGCTGACGAGTGGTCGATGTGGGCGCTAGTGATTGCTTCCATAATTGCATGGGTGGCCATACTGCAATACGTCGGGCGGACGCTGATGGAATCGGAGAGGAACGAGCGTTCTCGGCCACCGTCCCCACCCGGGCGCTTGCCCTTGCTCGGGCACATGCACCAGTTGCTCCTCTCCAAACAGCCCCTCCACCGATGGCTCCACACTCTGTCGCAGAGGCACGGCCCGATCCTGCATCTGCAGCTCGGCTCCATCCCAACACTTGTCGTGTCCTCGCCCGACGTGGCACGCCTCGTGCTGCACACGCATGACCTCGTCTTCGCGTCGCGCTCCTCGCGCTCGTCCGCCACCCGCCTCTTCTCCTACAACTACTCGGGCCTGTCGCAAACGCCCTACGGTCCGAGCTGGCGCAAGGTAATAATAGAAAGGGGGGTTCCTGTGTCTAAGCTATCAAGATGTCCTAAAATGTTTTATATATTTTGGAACAGGTCTCTTTGAAAGACAATAAACATCTGGTTAGTTTTATTTCTTTGGCTTTGATAACCGATGGAATGATATTTCTTTCAGGAAAAACAAAGGCATCTATCTAGTTTGTTATGGGAATAACCTTAAAAATCCATTTGTAAGGCTTTTTTTTAATGCTTAGAAGTGTAAGATAAGTGGTATGTTGGTTATGCTAGGATGGCGACAACAAGGTTTGTGCCAATCTTATCACCGTACCCTCAAAAAACCTTTTAAAATTCGCTTTTATAAATCGGTCTCCCATATGTCTTAGTCTTAAGATCATGGATTTCCCCACATATCCTATCCTTAAACCATTCAAATTAGCCTTATAAATTTGTTTCTAAGGTTATGCCCATAACGTAATTGGTTAGTCAAGGTAGTCAGTCGGTTCATTAACACGTGACTTTGCCATATTTTCTGTGCATATATATCGAACGTGAAAGAGCTGTACATGACGAAGCTCCTCAACAGCGAGAGGTTGCATCACTTCAAGCCGATCCGGGCGCACGAGGCGATGGACCTCGTGCACTCTGTGTGGGATGACCGGGGCGCAATGGGCCAAGACTTGCGCGCGAAGCTGCAGGTCCGGGCCTGCGACATCATCTCGCGGATGATGCTCGGGAAGAGCTTCGACGAGCTGTCGGGCATCACGCTGGTGAGCGGGCGGGAGCTCTTTGATACCTTCTACGAGTCGCTCGTCGCGCTCGCCACCCCCGACATCGGCGACTTCTTACCACTCCTCAAGCCACTAGGCCTCCAGCAGAGCCTGCGTCGGCGCTCCTACGCCGCATTCGAGCGGCTCGACACCATCTTCCAGCACATCATCGATCACCGGCGCAATGGCAGCGGCGATGCCGATATTCATCACGACGATCTCCTCGGCACACTGCTAGCGCTCCATGTGGACAAGGCCCCGGCTGCCGGGGCCTCCCGACTGCCTCACACTTTCACCGACGATAACATCAAAGCCATCTTTTGGGTACAGTCTCGTCTATCCGCAACCCCCCGGTTGCTTCGATTCCCGAGCAAATAGACAGATAAATATGCATTCATACATGTACATATACAAATGAATATGCATTCATACAAATACATATTCGAGATCCCCTGAATCAAAATGCTCATAGAGTCCTCTTACGATATTTGATTTTAGAGTTTTGACACTCGATTGAAGCTCACGAACCAAGCTATCATATAGCATCAAACATTTTAAAGAATATACATTCATACAAATACATATTTGAGATCCCCTGAATCAAAAAGCTCATGGTTTCTTCCTATAATATTTGATTTTAGAGTTTAGACACTTGGTCAAAGCTCACGAAGTAAGCTATCATATGGCATCAAAAATTTTAAAGAATATGCACTCATACAAATACATATCCAGATGAATGTGCATTCATACATATACATATGCAAGATGAATATGCATTCATACGTATACATATATTGATAAAACGATCGTGTAGGACATGTTCCTCGGGGGCACCGACACGTCGACGGTCGCCGTCGAGTGGGGGCTGGCGGAGCTC
>JBBBWG010023001.1:0-19874 GCA_037176905.1 Azolla pinnata
TTTATAAGTCGTCAAGAGCTCTACACATCTCCGAAAACAATCCGTGAGACCTTTTATAACTCGTCGAGAGTTCTTTATGCCTGTGAAAATATGGGAATCTATTGAGAATGTTGCCAATGCTCCTCAACTTTGAGAAGAGTTCGATCGTATCTATCCTAATAAGCCAGGTCCTTGCTCTCGTGTTCCGACTCATGGAACTCGTCATCATAGGAGGGAGATAGTATCATGAGTACTAACATAAAAAGATTTATATGTGAATTTGAACTTATGACCTATAACTATATAAACTGAAATTTTATCCATGAAACTATTTTATTCTAATTAATAAATATTATATTTTAATAGTTTATAATATCCTAAAACATTTAATATTAGCAATAAAAAACGACTTGTGACATGTACCAATATCACAAGTCCTTAGAGCCACCTAAGTGACAATCATGCATAAAGCCATGTGGTGAGCTTGTATGAGACCTAGACCTATATAAATACTGAGTTGGTCTCAGTATTGAACCATTTCGAATTAACGTCCGTCTTTAGCGCCTTGTACTCTAAGTCTTTTGGTAATAAATATGTTGTCTTCTTATTCTTATCTGGTTTTCTTCTTGTCGTGTTCGTGTCTTCCCAGTCAATCATTGTCGACGAGTTACGGTCGTAACAAAAGATTTCCATAATAATCCTCTAGAAAGTGGTTAGGGTCGTCTTTAATCTAAACATCATGATGACTGCAACTCATTCTGTGGTTTACACGATACACCCCTTTCATATAGTGAGAACATAAAGATAGATATATAGATATCCTAAATGAGTAACACAGGGCAAGACTTAATCCTTATACCCCCATGCTACTAGACTCTGAGTTTTTTATTGCACTAATATCTTGTAAATAAGAAAAAAAAACATTTATATATCATAAAAGCAAAGCTCACGTGCATTTCATATAAGAATAGCACGCATGCACAACTAGTGTGCATGAATGCATCCATGGCTAGCATGCATGAAGGCACGCACAATTTCTATGCAACTATATAAACAAGGCTAGGTTGAAGCCTTGAAAATCATCAGATCATCATCAAGTTAATCTTCAGGAAACATCGGAAGATCATCAGTTTAAAAAGCAGAAGGAATTATCAATAATCTCATTACATTCATCTTGATCTTTCTACCTTTCAATCTCTTTCTTCTCTCGTCCAAGACCCCAATAGTCATCACCAACTCACCGTACGACACGACAACGATTTTCTCCTAATCCTCTTTGGCCATTCGAATTTTATTTTACCCGTTGAATCCATGCAATTGTACATTTCGTGCCCAGCTACTGTGTCGAGTACGCCATCTGTAAAAGGTAACCGAAAAGCGTCCATGATAGTTGCTGCATTTAACTTCGAATAGTCTACGTAGACCCGTAGGTTGCTGTTCTTTTTCGGCATCACCACTATTGATCTTAGCTACGTTCCCTATTTTATTGGCCTGATAAAGCCTACCCAAAGCACCTTGTTGATTATTTCCTTAACTTTTGCTGCATAATTTGGGCTAAGCCGTTACCGACGTTGTTGTACTAGGATTGCATCTTTGGCCAAATTAATCTTATGATGATAACAATCTGGATTAAGCCCGTTCATGTTCTCATACAGCCACGTGGCTATTCACTAAATTACGCATCCAAACCTTTCGCCACTAGTACATTGCGCAGTTCCTCTACCATTCCCAAATTAAACTCCTCGAGTTCGGCTAGAGGAACTCATTGGGAAACCATCAACTCCTTTTCCAAGGCTTCTCTCACCCTCCCTAGTTCCACAATTGTTGCTTCCGCATCAGCTAATTGCTAATACAGTTTGGCTTCCTTGACTACGTCAAATTTCATACTGAGCAACTAGAGTCAAAATCTCCTCAAGATACATCTTGGCCTCTTCGTTCGTGAGGCCATCTAGCATATTTATACTTTCCGCGTTTATCAGTGCTAAAGCCTTGTCCAAAGCACGGCCCATTGTTGTGTGAATGGAGATTTTCCTTCCGCCTCCCCGAATGGGTCATTTGGCTCAGGATTGTCTAGAAAAGAGATATACTTTGTATTGTTCCTCATTGTGCGTATTATACAGGGAGGATGGTCATAAGGCAGAAGATTGCATATAAAATGACGAGGCGCATGCTATGCATACTGAACAAGATAGGGTTCCGGTCGGTAGAAACAATGCTATGCATACCAGATAAGATAAGGATAGGGCATGGCATATGCATTTGGTGAATACATATGAGGTGCTAGGTATGGAGACGGAACGAGATGTTGCTTCGACATCTAAGGTAACGACAGATAATCAAGAGGTGTAGAGTCCAGTGGAGGTGTCGGTGGTGGCTGATGTTGTGCAATACTGCATGATATCTCCAAATGGGCAGCAAAGGTTATTGTTGAATAAGGATGTTTCACATGATATTGCAGCTATATCAGCTATAGAGGAAGGAGGTAGAGCAAGGACAACATAGACATTGAGATCAACGGGTGTAGATAAGACTGCTCTGATTCATACTTGTGCATTGGATAAGGGTAAGCCTTGTGGCAGTGATTTTTCAATTTTGGATTAGAATGCATGTTTCCCATTTGCTTTTACTAAGCATCTTGGAATGCAAGAAGCTCATGGTTCTGCTCTTGAATGTCTTTTTTAAACAAGAGGGTCATGTACAGAATATGGCTATGAGTTTCTTTTTTTCCCTTTGTGTAGAGGGGAAAGGATTGAATGGGAATTCCATATATAGATGTTATTAGGAACTTGATTATGTCCACGTGCCAACCAAATTGATTATTTCTAACAGGCAGCAAATTATGTATTTTGTTTATTATGCTCCTGTGCACGATATAATCAAAGAATTGCAAAATAATCTGGAGCGTGCTGCAATTTCTGTGGTTCAGTTCTTAGATATGATGGGACGTATGCATTTTGTGGTTCATGTACCACGTCCTTTGATGTAGGGTACTTGTATATTCATGAGGAAGGTGTATCTGAAGCTCAGGCATTGTCAAGAGGATGCCATCACTATTGTTTTGTGAGAGAAGGATGTGATATTCTCGAGTTGAACGTGATAGGCATGGGTGCTGGTGATTTGGTATCAAAAACTGGGCCTTCTTGAAGGCAAGAGATTGCAAGACACTTCTCTATTACAAGATTAATGCATCTAGTTACATGGAATGCTCGTGGTCTAGGTGGTTTCTCATTTAAGATGAAGAGAGATTGTTAAGGCAGGACTAGCAGAAATGTTTGTTGGGTGGAGCTATAGATATGTTGATGTTTCAGGAGCATCATTTGTTTGCTGAATGGATCTGAAGGTATGATACTATTTTGAACAAGGGGGTGGGATATGTTTTGGATAGCAATCATAGGCCCAGATGAGACTCGGGGTGGTGTCTATATGCCATTTGCCGAGCAATGGAAACATCGCTAGGAAGGGCACAACTAGTTGCGATACAGATTGAGAATGAAAAGTGGGGTTTTCTAAATTTGTATGCACCAATTCATGACTCGGCAAGGTAGGAATTTTGGAGATTAGTAAGGCACTACCTGCCGATGGCTGACGTTTCGCGTGTTGCAGGAGACTTTAATACGATGGAGGATCCTGTAGATAGGCTAGGTGGGAATGTTGTCACCACTAGTGCATTGTCATGAACCGACTAAATGGGAAAGATTTTGTATGATGTTAAATGTTTTTTATGTATTGTATCTACCTAATATCTGCAAGGATGAGGATACGATGAGATTTTCTAGGAGTCTTATCAATGTTAATTTGTCTCGTCTAGACCGGTTTTGCATGAAGTCTAATCATGCCCCGGTAATATTACGTTTGTTTGATAGAAATGCTGCACATTTTGGATCTTATAGGATGAGGGTACCTGCATCAATTTTGTTAAATACTAACCATATGCATCAAGCGCTGCAAATTTGCTCAAAGCAAAAGGTTCCTAAAAGGGAACGTAGATCTTTTGCAAAAGGTTGCAGCAACAATGACCACATTATGTCTGGATTGCAGAATGATTAGAGGAGGCTAGGAAGCATCATTTATGTGATATTCATGATGCACGGACAGAATCTTGGTATCATGCGACTATGTCTAAGTGGCCGTAGCTGGGTGATAGATGCACTCTAAGATTGTAGTTGTTTGGCCATTCTCTTCTCTTTGTATTCTTTTCAACTAATAAAAGGATTCCATTTGCGGAGAATATATATCTATATAGTAATCTAATCATTATAATATCAATCTCTTGGACATATTATTAGTTTAGAAATCTTATTGTTGTGGTGGTCTTGAATTCTATCTCTCAAATGTTCTTCAACCCTCTAAAATACTCTTACATATTAATATTTGACCTTGCCTTATAAATATTGATAACCTCTTTAATTTTGATTAAGTCACTAACATATTAATATAGCCTTGTTGTTTCATATCTATTTTTTGATCTTTGTCTTCTAGTTTGTCTAAGAGTTTCTTGAATAATCTGTGTTCCATTGTTTGTGCCTCTGCTTATAGCACAATCATCCGTGGCGATCTATGCGGCGGTGTATCTCAAGTATTAATGTGAGGGAGTGTATAATACATGACCAAGTATTCCGAAGAGTTTTAGATTAAGATTTTGGAACCTTTCTAGAACATTTAAAACTATATAATTGCATCATCATATCAAAATGTCAAAGCGTATTTATCTTTTTCAGTTGAGGTTCTAAGTTTATTCTTGATGCATCTCTCGAATAAGTCTTTAATTTACGGGCAATTTGTTATTTGAGGGTGTTGGGCTTTTTGAGTTTGTCTATCAATCTTGTGGTTTAAAATCTCAATGGTTTGATTTACATATACACAAATCTTATGGTTTTAGTCACAGCATTTGATTAACTTGAGCTGAAGTGAATGATGAGGAGATAAAACAATTTTCTTTTGTGATGTAAACTTCCTTTTACCAAGGTGGCGTTTGAGTGCAGTGTTTGGCATTTTCTCTTACTTTTTTCTCTCCCTGAATATGGTGATGTGTGTTTCAAGGAAAACATTTTGATTTTATCTTCCAAAGTCTTGTCTCCTCTTTTAGTTTGATCGAAACGACTATTAATTAGGGCCCATTAAGCACCACTTTTATCATACATTATTATCATCGAAAATTCTTGGATCCTTCAATGGTGTGGTTATTGAGATTTATATCTAGAGTTCTTTTGTGTAGATAGAGCTGCCTTGTAATTTAAAAACTTTATGCAGCATACATTGTGTACAACTTGGATTATGTATGGGCCTCATGCAACGACAAATGAAATTACTGACGAATGCGTGCAATGTAAAAGTTGGTTTAATTTGAGGAATGGAATATGTTTGCACTGATTCTCGAACAGCTACCAACTGTGCTTGTCCAAAGTGTGCACACCACATTTAACGACAGAAACAAGCTTTGTTTTAGTACCATGCCTTTGCATCTGGCTTATCACATTGGAAAATTATCCAGTTTTAGTACCACATTGGAAAATTATCCAGTTCGACATTGGAATCTGCGGATGCAGTAGAGCACACCGCAGAAAGGGACATCGTGCAAAACGGCGTCATAAAAAGGCATCGTGAATCAAGAAATGGGCGATTACCTGTGCGCCGCCAGATGGTCAGTCGTTGCTTGTAAAAGACGGATTGCAAATGGGAGAAACTTGGAGCTGCTCCGCGTGTTCACCGGAATGTCCCTTCCTGTTTCGAATGTACAGAGGAGCCTAACGGGCTCGAGACCCTGCCGATCTGCCAGATTGTCGAGTTGGGCGATGCGCCTCCTGGCAGAGCTGATGAATGAGCTCAATGCCTCGTAGCAAAGCAGGCTTGAGCTCAAAGGCTCTGTCGGAACTAGCTCGAGCTAGAGACCTATCCAAACACAGGCCTTTTCCGATCGCAAGTGGAAACTGTATGAACCTCAGCAAGCTCACTTACAAATCCTGTGTTTTGTTTTTCTGAACTCTTACTTTCTTTCTCATTCTTGTTTTGGAAGGTCCAGAAAGAAGACAGTTGTGGTTCATCACGTGAAGATACAAGATTTAATTGGAGAAGAAAAAGGAATGAAAAACTAATAGATTTTGTTTTTTCTTTAAAGAAAAAGAAAAAGAAAAAGGGCAGGGAAAAAAAGGGCCCCCCAAAAAGAATGGAAATCTAAAAAGAAAACACACACAAAAAAAAAACAAATCCAAACCAGATAACTATTAGCACCCAAAAGAAATTTATGTAAATAATAATTAAAATCTAAACAGAGCCCCACATTAGAATTGAGAAAAAGAAATTAAAAAGAAAAAGAGAAAGAAAAAGAAAAAGAAAAAGAAAAAAGCTTCTGGAAACATCAAGCGCTTTTCCACCTTCCCCTGTTTCTCTTCTTCTTCTTCTTCTTCTTCTTCTTCTTCCTCTTTCTTCTTACTTCTTTCTTCTTCTTTCTGCTTCTGATTCTTCTCCATCGTCTTCTTCCTTTTGGAGTTTGTTGGTCGCTTTTCCATATCTGTGCCTTTTGTTGTCGCTCCTCTTCTTCTTCTGCTTCTTCTGCTTCTTCTTCTTCTTCTTACTGTCATTTCTTTTTTACCCCGTCGCTGTCCCTGTCGCAAAGATCCAGCCCAAACCGAAGCTTTTTCTCCGGGAGCCCCTTTTCCTTGCAACCAAAATCCGGAACAGAGGAGACGGCAGGAAAAGAAGACGCAAGCAGAGGACAACCCATTTGTTCTTTCCCTCGCAAGTTCTTTCTTTCTTTCTTTCTTTCTTCCAGCATTCATGGGGAGCATCAGCAGCCCCATCACAGATGCAGAACTTCAGTCCCCCTCCTCCTCCTCCTCTGAACCTCATATTCTCCTCTCCAAACTGGTACGCATCTTTCTTTACCGCCTGTTTCTTCGTTTGATCTAGGCGGAAGGCTCATACTCTTTTTCTCTGCATACATACATACATACATACATACATAGGACATTCATGTCTGTATGCGGTTCTTTCGTATCTGTGTGTGAGAGGCAGTGTATGTGCATTCCTTCATTCATTCATATATAGACAGATATACATATACATGAAACACGATCTGTGTACGGGTATGTGTGTACTTTCAAATGAAGTGCCTTCTTTGTCTGGCGTAAGGCTCTTCATTTGTGTTCTGCACATACCTGATTAATTATGTGTTCTATACTATATATGCCTGCCAATGTGTGGGCATCTTCTTTCTCTCTTTTTGGATCGCTATATGTGTCAAATGTGCATTCTCTTTTGTCTGACTTATGGATCTTTCCTAGTTGTTTTGCCACCATTTGATTAATCTTTCTTGTGCTCGAATAATATCTTATGTGTCTGTCTCAATTTCTTTTCTTCGTAAATTTTCTGTTCTCAAGAAAATATCGTTGTGATTTTCATTCTTCCGTTCTTTTCTGTGCATCCGAATCGGATGTTTCTGTATATATGTATGTAGTGCCTGTATATGTGCGCATGGTATGTCTGTCTGTCTGCAGTGTCTGTTGTATGCAAACCTTGGTGTGTGTGTGTGTATATGAACATGTCTGTGGTGTGTGTGTGTGTGTATGTGGGCACGTTATGTATGTCTGCAAGGTATGTTGTATAGCAAACCTTGGGTTGAAATGCTCTTCTGAAGGGATAGTCATACGAATATGTCTATGGTGTGTGTATGTGCGTAGTGTATGTTGTATGCAAACCTTGTGTTGAAAGGCTCCTCTGAAAGGATAATCATACGAGTCCTTATTTGTTTCAAGCTTTCATGGGTTTGATTTGTTGTATACCTTTTTTTTTGGGGGGGGGGGGGCGGGGGATGTTATGGAATGAAGAGATTTTGCATCTATAAAATGTCTGAGATCTAATGTTCTGACAGACAAATGTGATGATGGCTATTTATATGGTAGATGTGCACAAAAAAGGGTCTTTGTCGTTGAGATTTGATAAACTAGTGATTCAATGCCCTGAAAGATGAATGTGCTTATGGATATCTTTATGATAGATGTGCACAATAAAATGGTCTTAAACTATCGAGATGACTCTGGTCTTGGTTTGTTCTGGGGAGGATTGTTGGCGATATCATGTGATGTAGTTTCTCCCTCTGTTGATTCTCAATTCGCCTTTTTCTTGATTGTTGCCATTTAATTCCTCTGGATCTTTATTGGGTATAAGGTTCTTCTCTAAATTATTTGTTGTTGACATAGCACTCATCTATGTATGCTGCTCCACATTTGAGTGTTCCACTTGTCGCTTGGGATGATGCTGCAGATTCAAATGACGTGTTTGAAGCTAAGAATCAGGTTGTGCTTCATGCATTTTGGTGTGTGTCGCTTGCCAAAAGCATCGAAAATAACATCCGAAGAAAGGATGTTATTGCTGTTTGGATGAGATAGTAGTTTTCGCATTCGAATAATTTGTGGGAGGCCATGAACTCATTGGCTGGTTAGAGTCTGTAAAGCTTAGTAAATGCATGCATTTTGCTGCATTTTTTATGGTCAACAATAACTCAGACATATGGAGATTGTGTTAACTGATCATTCGATATTAGGTTGATGCTATGGGGCATTGGGGGGGAAGGGATAGATAGGGTCAATAAACGGAGTAGTTCCGTAGTGCTGACGTAAATATGCATCACTACTGCTTCTTGTTGTTTGAGGTTTCTAGGCAGTAATATCAGCGAACCTTTGGCCTTCATCTCTTTATTTGCAGGGTGTTGCACCACATGGGAACGCATTGCATATGCTTGGGAGCTCATCGTCGAACAGGGGCAATGCTTTTCTCGGTGAGCTTAGCGTGGTAGCAACAAGCCCAGAAGAGCTATCGGCGGGAAGCACCGCCCAACCTGGAGGCATGGCGTCGATGAGGAGCACGAGCGACAAACAGCAGCCCCACAAGGCGCTCCCATGTCCGCGTTGCAATAGCTTGGACACAAAGTTCTGCTACTACAACAACTACAACGTGAACCAGCCTCGCCATTTTTGCAAGAATTGCCAGAGGTACTGGACGGCGGGGGGCACGTTGAGAAATGTCGCCGTCGGGGCAGGCCGCCGGAAAAGGAAACATAGCTCGAGCGAGCCCAAATCACCATCTGGAACGGGTGGCGATACCCCGAGTAAGAAGGCTGCGAGAAGGAAGCCGAGCTCGCCCGACGGATTTGCAGGCCAGAAGAGCACGAAGCCTCACCCTCTACAATGCTTGTTTGCGAGTTCAGACTTGCCTCTGCACGATCAAAAGAGCAACCTGAACTACGGAGGCCTACTAGGCTCCACGCCACTGCTCGACCGAGATTTCTTCAACGATGAAGGTTTGACCCTGGAGAGGATCGGTTCGAATATGGGCATTTCGTGCAGCGCCGAAGGCGTGGAGGCGAGCAGAGAGTTCAACCTAGGGGCACTGTACAGAGGCGATGGCTCGGAGGTAGATCGGCTCATAAGCATCGGGCTGGTTTCGGAGAGCAGCACGCCGGTGATGAACGGCGGCGAGTGCGGGAGATCACCTCGGTCCGAATCCTCGTGCGGGAGGCAGCAGTCGGCAGAATCGGCTTGCACCTCGACGATCACCATCTCGCAAGGCGTGGCGAGGGAGGGAGGGAGAGTGGATGAGCTATGTCGGGAGGTCGATCAAGGCGGGGACATGACCCCTTCGTCCTCCTGCATCGTCAACAGCAGCATCGACACCCGAGTGCTGGGCTCGTCGGGAAGCGCTTGTTTTCCGCCGCTGGTGTTAGGAGGGTTTCGCAGCCTATCGGCGCAGGAGCAACCGATCCCCTTCACGTGGCAACCGCCGCTGCCGATTGTCCATGTGCCAAGTCCGTCTTCGAGGGACGCTGATCCTGAGAGACGCCTTTGGGCACCCAAAACGTTGCGCATAAACGACCTCGACCATGCTGCGTGGAGCTCCGTTTGGTCGAGCCTCGGGCTGAAAGGCGCAGCCCCCGCCGACAAGGCGTGCATCATCCCCGAAACACGTTCGCAGTGCGCCGACAACCCCTCTGTCTTCTCGCACCCGCTCGCGTTCCAAGAGCGAAGCTGATGCAGGCAGCAGGTAGCTTTTGATGCACTGTTGCTTCGTATACACATCTATATCTCTTCGTGTCTCTTTTACCACACCAAAAAAAAAAACCAAAAAATGCGGAAGCAAAGAGCGCGTCCGAAGTGGAATTCGAGACGCGCAAACGCCACGAGGGTAGCCAAAAAACATTGTGAAGTTGTTCAAAGTTTGCTCGCTCTTGTTGTCTCTACTACGCCTCCGTTTTTTGTGGTCAATGTCCTCAAAAGTTCTGAATTGTAATTTTCTTACTTGAATAATGAGTCGGCCGGCGTATGGAATGGGGCCTAATTCTGATCACTTTGAAGCGAAGAAGCGGTTACGGGTTTTTGGTTGTTGAGCGAGCATGTGTCATGAGCAAGAGAGAGGCTCTTCTCTGTTTTCCCAGAGTGTTTATTCCTGCTTTCCTGTCTCATAATTGACATGCAACCATGTTCTAGAAGCTATTGCAGATCGTGTTTTGTGCAGCCACACGATCAATCGATCATATAACTGAAATAGTGATGATCCATGTTATCGACTCATCATTGATAAGGGGTTGACTGAGAGCTCACAGTTAGTTCCAAGCCTTATACATAACATTTATGATATTCTCAGGTAAAATATGTCGATGATTTGAAGCAAAACAGTTCCCAACTTGATAGCATGAGTGGTGTGTGTGGCACATTGTGAGCTCTTTGGTTATTTGCATGTAAAATTGTAGCCTTCCCTTTCGGGACAAAGGGTTCCGAAGCAATGACTCCTAACTTCTATTCGTTAAGCAATGTATCGACGAGTTAATTTCAATTTGAGGGTGGTTATTGGTCAAAGATAGCGAGCTGCAGGGGAGCCATATATTTTGGATTCGACATGAGCTCTACATAGCACCCACGATCTGATTTGTGGCACCAAAAGCCTTGCTAAACGGAATGCTTTTGAACTGAAAGTAGATATAGGATCCTTTGTGGTAAACTCTTCTTGCAAAACTGTTAGTTACTGTCTTGCTTACAGAATGCTTGTGTCTCAAATGACGGGTATAGATAAGTCGTATTTCCTGATGCCATCTTCTGATTTAGATGTGTAAAAGTGTTTATATCGTGTCTTGACCGTGGATGTTATGCATACACATGTCATTGGTGATGCTTGCGATAGGCGTGCAACAGTAGTGCCAGTTTTCAAGGGCGATCGAGCCAGTTTTAGGGCTTTGGCATATATGCTCTCGCCTTTCTGCTGCTTGACATACATACAAATGGCGTGTGCGAGAATGCAGGTTTCCAAAGGGACCCGAAACTGGGATAGAGGTCTTGCATAACAAAGACGGCTTGTTCATGCTCATACACATGCATAGCACACATACATATAGATGTCACACACATTGCATGCACACACACACACACACACACACAATTTCAGAATATTCAATCAAATAAATTAGGGAAAGTTACCAAGAACGGCCTAAACAAAATTATAAATTACGTTTTAACACCTGCCAAAACTCGACATTACAAATTAACGCCTAGTTAAAAATTAACGCGCGATTGATTGATTAACACCAAATCAATTAATTGTAAGTTCAATTAACATCAAGTTAACTAATTGATTAACGCTCAATTGCTTTATTAATGCTAGATTAACACGTTCATCGATTAGTGGGAAGCGATTAGGAATAAAATCAATACCAGCAGAATTAATTCGGTGTTAATTTCTAGCGGAAGATAAGGTTAGGTGCTAATTTGTAGTTTCTTAATTTTATTTATTTATTTGAACAAAGGTCATATCATTAGTTATAAAATGCCAATGACTAAAGAAATACAAGATAAGTTTAAAAGAAAGAGAGAGTTTCAATTATATATCTCGATGGAAGTGGAAATCTAAAGCGTTAGAAGAGAAATTAGAGAGCTTGAGGAGTTTTATGGTTCTTGTCGATGTATTAGAAAATGATCAAGAGATCATTGCATTTTGTTCTAATATACAACATGTTCAAACCATGAAGTGGTCGGAACTCAAAACTTTCTCAACAACGGAGGAAATAACCACATTGGTGGAACATAACACCATACTGGTTTCCCCCTTACAATAACAGCAAGCAAAAGAAAGGGATAAGTGATCCATTCCTCAAGAAATCCTGATGAGATTGCTTGTGAATATCATCAAATTGACCTTTCAATGTTCAGGCGTTTTTCTAGTAATTCTCCCACTAAATTAAACATAGAAATGATAATGTTTCAATTTCAGAACCCTGCGCAGTTCTCCCTCTGGATAGACATACAGACGAGCGACGAGCAGGAAGAGCGGCCGGAGAAGACACAGACCGGAGCAGCAGCAGCAGCACACTGACCCGACGCAGAGAATAAGCAAAGAGGTGCAGACACTGGGAAGATGCTTCCGGTGGCAGAGACAGCAGCAGCACAGGCGTATTTCCTCGCTTGACTGACTCCTTTCCTTCGCTTTTGAGCTCTATCTCTCGCGTTTTAATCTCCAGGTACTCTACGAGCTTCCCTCCCCCCCCCCCTCTCTGTCTCTCTCTCTCTCCGTGGACAATCAGATGCAAAACGTCATAAGAAACGACCCGGAATTAGGAACTACATGTGCTTTGAGTTCCGCCAAAATAGATCTGAAAAATGCAATCCATCTGTTCGAATCGGAAACACATTCGCTCACTCCTTGTTTTTGATTCAAAACCGGGCATTCATTGTAAAATAATGGTGATGCAAATGTGGTTGTATGGGAGGAAATTATGATCTCCTTTTATTATCTGGTAGGAATTGGGATGCAAACGTGTATGCATGTATGAAGCCATGGATAGGAAAGACGAAAATGTTTTTTCCTTTGAAGAAGCAGAGCATCCTTTGTGCAGAAGAAACGAATGCGAAAAACAGAATGTTTTCTCCTATGAAGAAGCAAAGCATCATTCATGCATTAGAAACGGTATAACAAACTACATTTTCTGTATCCTCAAGCATGGCAGATAAGTTTAGACCTATGCAAGAATCGAATACAAATACTTTGCTAAATTCAGTTTAAGTGCCTAAACGCATAATGAAATTTGAGCTCCGTGTATGAAGATGCAGCTCAAAGTGGCTAGAAAAAAGTGATCTTCAATACTGAAACAAACTTGGGAATGCGTTGTGTTTCTCTAACAATGTTTGTACTTCTTTAATTAGACTTACAGCTATGGCATCCACAATGCTTGCACCTTCCTCTGTCGGAGGTTTGGCTACCTGTTCAAAGTTCTGCACACAAAATGAATGGAATTGTTACGAGAAGAGGAAGATGCAAGCTTCAAAGTCTCTTGTGTTCCTTTCTTCTTTCCATTGGGTACACCGCAATCAATTTGGTTGGCACGTGGACGTGTGCATGGAGAAATCAAGGGCGTTATCTCTCAGGGCTGTATACGACGACGATCAATCTGTAGAAGATGATGATGACAAAGGAGGTGATGAGGTATACATCTGTAATATATTTCCTTGGTGAACTCTTACATTGATCTGGATTACTCTTGTGATCAAACTAGGAGTGCATATTGTAAACATCATTGTTGTTGTCTATGCCGGATTAACTATCCATTAGATATCAACAAAGAATGTATCATTTTCATAAGTATCTGTGTTTATGCTTAATCGGCATCAAGAAATCAGTTGTTTCTCTTTTGAAAGAATACAATGCATATAGCCGTCCCTTTAAAAGTAAGAAAATGTTTTAAATTTCAGAATGAGTTGATTTGTTTGTGTTAATGTGATAATCAGGCAGATGGGGAGTTCCGAAAGAGATTAGAGAACATTATTGGTGATGACGAAGATGCAAAATTTTCAGGGAAGGATCTTGCTATGTTGATAAGAAACAAATATGGCAGATCATATGATGTGCAATTAATCAAAAAGGTATTAAATTATGCTTTATAGCAGGTATGGTTTTGTTAATAATTTGGATCTCAAACTCAGTGAGGTCCTGCACCCATTTTTTCCTTAAGAGGAGGCCAGGTGGAAGCCTAACTGTGAGGCGAGTGTAGCTAAAAAATCATGTAGAATTCTGGACTCTAGATCCTAGGTATGTGCTTCACGTAATGAACACATCTGAAATTATGGTAATAAATACTTAAATAAATAGAAAATTGGCGACATTGTTTATGGTTAATATTGGTGCAAATCAGACAAATTAAGGGCAGCTGCACATGTTGGAAAGGAGTAACCATAAAGCTATTTTCTACAAGCAATAAAAAAACCAAAAGAGTAATTGTACATAACTGAATGTAGGTGGCATAGCAGTTATAGTTTTCAAAATACCATTTAAGTTTTTGATAAAGTACTATTGAATGCAGGATTTTATGGGAAGGAAACTACTTGCAATGAATGTCATGTGGAAATATCGGGAACAGGTGTTTTTCATGTATAATTTCTTGCCAAATTATCATAGTAATCCACTTTTCTATAGAGATGGATTTTGACATGTGAAAAAACTTTTCCAGCGCTCATTTCCGCTTACAGAAGAAGAATACTTGTTACGATTAGACGATGTAGCCAACAACCTCAGGTGTTGGGGTGCTGTATCATATGTTCGTAGTAGTCTTGCTAAAACCAAAGAAAGGCCCCGAATTGGGAAGGTAAGGTTATGTTGTTTAAGTCCAACACGTGTTTTGTACCTTTTATGACAACCATGTCCTGTCAAAATTAGGTTTGTTGTTTTTTTTATTCTTTTTTTCACAAACTGTATGAAAGCTTGCTTGGGCTAGTGGAAACAAGATAGGGCAATGCAATTATCCATCGTCACTAGCTCTATTATGAACGTCTAATAAATAATGTGCCAGTATGGAAAGTTTTACACCCTTATTGTGTATGTCCATGTGTGGGCAACGTATCCATTTGGTATGTTTTGTATGAAGAGGGAACCTTTACATTCCTAATAGGATGGTTTCTAGTCAGCATGGGACACATCAAATGGCAATCTACATATAGCCACGGCATAAATACAGTTTATATTCACTTGCAATAACTAGAGAGATTACCCTTTTATGGGGGAGATGTGACGTCATCCTTCTGGCATGGCTGGTTGGCCCTCATGCCACAGCCAACGTAATGGATCTTGGCTACATCTTTTCAACATGTAGAAGCTGTTTATTGTGTGCATTGCCAATACAGAAAACGAACCTGTAAACCTCACTTCATACACTATGAGAGGTACATGAAACACTTCAGCTGATTTTCAATGACGGCATGGAGGAGCCGTGTATTTGATGCTGTCCCTTGATAATACAAGGACATGTGGATGTACACAAACATCAGAGGACAAGCCGCTCTCCTCTTTCATCTAGTGGCACATGCAAATGGAGAAATAATTTGCCAAGCAGCTAAAAATGCCACATGGTCGGATATGGAATTTTGGTAGAAATTGTCTTCCTTTCAAGAAAATATGTATTCCTTGGGTATAACGATGATGGACAGTGAGGGTATAGGTTATGGGACTCCGAATAACAAAAGCTATTGGGAAGTAGCAAGTGGTTAGACAATGTTTGGACAACTCAAGTTATACCCTACAGCTCTACCTCCATCAGGCAGTAGAGCACATAGGATTTAGAAACATATATATGGCTATTGGATGATTATTACATTTCATCATGTTTCTGAATGTATGTGCATTCTATGTATGTGTCTTAGTTTGACTAAGGTTATGTTGTGTTGACATATGCAAGAGGAGTGGTATCATGTAGCTCACTGAATGCACAACCTTCTCCATGCGCATGCCAAAGACATTCTGTTGTATTGGCATGTCTAAGAAATTCAGATGTAAGCACTGGAACCAAGCTCTTCACATCTCCCAACCTTGCATTTTGATATCTGACTTCAGTCAAGGGCCGAGCACATTGGTCAAGTATTCTTATAGAGAATCTTATCTTTCACTCAAGAACCAAGTACATTGATGTGTGGTATCACCTCGTCATTGAGCTTGTCACTAATAAGAAGCTTAGACATGTGGAAAGGCTTGAAAAAGCTGTTTCATCACTCATAGGACATGGTGGCCACAACAAGCTGATCCATAGAGATATCCAACTTATTAGAAGATTGATCCACATGCCCAATCATTGATGACCAGATTGTACCTGGCTATTGCCAGATGATTAGCTGGACTTCCCTCTCTCTCTATAGCTTCTTTTAATTTATAGTATTCTTATTTTCTACAAAACCCAGCCTGTCCTCTTTCAAACAGTGTGTCCATATAATGTAAACCCTTGACAAGTTTCTTATATAAAATCTTTCTCCCTCGAGATTCTTAATAGCAAGATTGTTCTTTTACCCTAACTCCTTTTGTGTGTAATTTCTGTCTATCGGTTTCTATGGCCAACATTGTGAACAGAGTGTATTCCATGATATAGGCGATAAGTTAAAAAAAAGGTCGGGAAGTATACTTTTACACTATGTGGTTAGAGATCCTTTGCTAGCTGGGTCAGATAATGTTTGATATATTATTAGCAGCTAGGTTTCCAAATACAGATTTAAGTAGAGAATGTTGACTATCTGGCTGAAAGTATAATTTCCTGACAAGAAAATCTGTAGTGGACCTATTCTTTCTTGTTGTCTCAAATGGTAGGCAAGTGGTTGCTTGATGTTTATGAACAAACGATTATGTCAATTGTTGATCAGACCAGGCATTAAATATCGAATGACATAACCTTACTCAATGGTTATATTTAAATATATAAATATCTCTAACTATGAAAATTGTTGAAGTGCTTCCGCTTTATGATAAAAGTTCTGCTGGTGCAATATTGGAACAGTTTTAGCACGGCTTTCGTTATATTTAAGTGTTAAACTCTGACCATATGATAATGCATTAGAGTGGGGGTTAATTTCAACATCGTCTAGTATTTCTCTTTGTTCAGTTTGAATTTAAAGATATACGTGATATTTAAATTAGAAATGAACATAAAAACGTTACATGAAGTTTTTTGCTCCCCAGGCTGTTAGCATATTCATCGACTTGGATGAATCAGGAGGACGAGCTAATGAGTGGATATATAGATGATTGCTATTTGAAGGTTTGATCTTCAAAAAGATTTTTGAGGATATTTTCAGATAGGTTGCATCATCATATATAGATCATGTCTGACAAAGATTTGACATTGATCTGCAAGGATTTTTTTCATAAACTTGCAGGTACTTATCATTCACACTCATTGATATGATGAATGTAGGTATGGTACTGAATGGAGTGCACAGGTGATGCCGGACCAGTGTGATGGGTCATCTTTCTGTGGCATGCATACTTGCTGTATTTTGACATCACATTTGTCAAATGTAAGAGAAGTGTGTACATTGTATTTTAAAATCATACTTTGTATTCTATAATGTTGCAGAAACAGATAATGAAGGCTCAAATCTCTGAACTTGTTCAGGTTGTAATTATTAACTATTCTAATACATGAGGCTTCTTCAATCCAACAGGCATTTGCGGTTCAATCAACGTTGAGTGCATACATACAAAAGGGAGTATCATAGTTTCTACTTTTGCCTCTTTTTCATGAGCATACCTATCGATCATTATTGAGGACGTGTCATTAGCTACAAATCAATTTGGTGGATGTGTAAAAGTGTTTATGTCTGCTATAAATTGCCTACAGACATTTCTTGCTAGATATGGAACTCATCCCATGGCATGATTGCAAGTCCACATTCTTCGTATCAGTGTAATTTCTGTCACTAGTCTCCATAATTGTTGCACAGGAGCCAGCAGAAGGTGTAGGTATCTTCCGCTTCCTTCCTTTTTAAATTCACAGCAAGTGGTAAGGATTTTATGTGAATCAGCAACCATTCCAGTTTCATGTAGGATGGAGCAAATTGTGAAATGGAAAGTTATCTCGAGTTGTACTATTTTATTTGCGCACAACTGAATGTTTGTAATCTTTCTGATATTGCTTTCTGTGTTGTTGATATGCTGGCTAGATTTTGTTTATATGATAAGCTTCTTTTCTATTTGGCCATGTAGTCCAAGTTTGTTTAATTGAAAACGTACGAATTCTGGTCAAGAACGATGTCAGCAATGCTCAGCAAAGTTTGTTGCAGTAGATATAAAAATTGGCTGGCGAAAATCAAGAGCCATAGGGTATGATAAGTGTGGAACTGTTCTGCAATTCAACAAATGTGGTCTCTATGTCTAGACTGTCTTAACTAGGAAGAGTCCATATGGCATATCCATGAGGTGACCAAGTGTATGCGAAATGGGAACTCGACTTTGGAAAAAGATGATCAACCAAGTGGCGATGGGTCGGGCATAGGACATGACAAGCGAGAGAGCCCGTCCTAATTGTTGATTTGTGTTTGAGGAGAAGATGACGAAAAACGATTGCGAAGCTAGGTGTTGATGGCACCCATGCAAAGTCACAAATAGACATAGGTAGATATAATTAACTACATATATGGATGTAGGTCAACTCTGGCAATTGAGCACCGATAGTTGGATTATGTACACTTGGCAAAGGAATGATCTTTGTTGGTGACGATGGGGCATGCAGTAGTGGACATCAAGTCTGGAAGCCATGAACCACCCTGAACATGAACATGCATCCACAGCCATATGCAGCCATCGATCGACACATGCACCATTGGGGTGGTTCATGGACGAGAGAACACACTTGTAAAAACATATGAATCCATAGACGAGAGAACACACATGACTTTGCGAAAAACGCAAAAAAGGTGTCGTAACAAGATCACCCCAAACAGCAACAGTATGAGGTGGATCGGATACCATCGAGTGCTGCTCCAGATTGTACCTCAGTGCATGCGAAGAAGTGACAAGAGTGATACGGTGCCTTAAAACTTGCAAACTCTGATAGAGTAATTCGTGTTCCCCTGTTGAAATCTGTTAGAACACTGTTGATGCAAGCGTTGACGAAAAGAGTCCCCAACGAGAAGTTCATGGCTAGCGGAGGAGTAAAAGAAGACGGAGGTAAATGAGGCCATCCGACACACAGGCACCGCAAGCGTCCGATGGGCGTAAAACGAGGTTGTTTCCAATCATGCGTCGGGCCAGCTAGCAGGAGAGCACGGAAAAGTTGAAGATGGTCGTAGCAAGTTTCGAGCTTGGGCTAAGAAATCACACTCTGGGTTGATCCTATTCTACCAGTTTATGGAATGTCCCCCCGACATAACAGCTCGCAGTTACTCCACCAGTTGCTAGAGCAGTCGAGAACCCTGCTATGTCTCAATACAGGACTGTCATGAAGGCGATATGGGTATGCAAAAACATACATTCACATGACGAGAAGCTACAGATCAGCCACATGCACACACGCACACACACACACACGCACGTATATCTATGGACACAAGCACATACAGATCGATGCACAATGCTCATATATGCATATGCAGACACATAGGGGACACACATGCCTCGTACGCATATGATTCACAACAACATCCACAGAGGTGTCTACATATACACATACAAGTACGTATACAGGGCAAGACATAGTGTACACGTGCTCATACGGAGTAGTAGATACGCCCCCCGGATGTGCACGAATACGCATCTACGCACATGTATGCACATGCAGAATACGCATACACCACATCCACATACATCTAACACTTGCGTTTTTGTGCGTTGTATGTATGTATGCGTATGTATGTGCGTGTGTATGTATGTGCGCATGTATGTGTGCATATGTATGTATGCTATGCATGCATGTATGTCATGCATGTTATGCATGCATCGGTATGTATGTGTGCATGTCTGTGATTTTTTGGTGGTTTCTTTGCATATAAATCCTAAAGCTTCTTCTTGTCCATAGACGATGCATGAATCCTTCTTCTTCTTCTTCTTCTTCTTCTTCTTCCATCGTCTGCTTCTGCAACCTCTCCTCCGCTTCAGGTCCTCACAGA
>JBBBWG010023001.1:19974-45441 GCA_037176905.1 Azolla pinnata
CTTCTTCTTCTTCTTCTTCTTCTTCTTCTTCCATCGTCTGCTTCTGCAACCTCTCCTCCGCTTCAGGTCCTCACAGAGCAGAGCGATCGACGTCTCCCCCTCGAGCTTCTCCCTCTTCTCCCCTTCGTCACGGAGACCTTCTCTCCCCCCCCCCCCCCGCTCCGATCTCCTGCCGTAATCCTTCTTCTTCTCTTCCCTTTCCTTCAAGGTAGGCCCTCGATTCAATCCCATCCGTTTTATCAGATCGGCTTTCGATTCTTTCTTCTTCTTGCCTCCCCCCCCCCCCCTTCGATTCCTACCTCTCTTTTTTGCTTCGGAAAATTACACCTTTTTTTCGCCCTTCCCTTTTTCTCTCCCTATGTGAAGGAGAAAAACGAGGAAAAAGGGAGGAAATCTTTGTCGAACCCATGAATTCGTCATGGAAGACATGATTTGGGTTCCCTAGAATCTCTGAGAAGAAAAACAGCCAGAAACGAGTTCCCACCCCCCCCTGATGGAAGAGTCGGATGCGAGACAGACAAAGAAGAATACAGCAATGGAGAATGATTATCTAGGGTTAGGGTATTCCATGCCGCAAGCACCATGGCTCGATGTACGAGTGTTCTATGTTAGGGTTAGCTTCTGCTCGCTAGAGGAAGCGCCAGACATCCTCACCATAAAATATGATGTCAAGGATGTGTCGTCGAATCTTGAGGTCAATGGCTCCAGGGTGGGCGCCTCCGAAGATGTGGCTTTGAACCTCAGGAGAGATCGAATGGATGCAGAATCTTCCGAAGTCATATACGTGGGCACAGATCGGCTTCGAACCACCGGATCATTGAGATTCGAAGTATGCCACAAGGAAGAGAGCATAATCAAAGGGACGATGGAGAAATCGGATGTGTGGCTAGATGGGCAAGGTCTTGATCGGATAGGAACAGTCGGGGCACCGAATTCGATGATGGCATCAAAAGCCTTCAAATCGGGTTCTTGGGTTATGGAATGCAGGTGCTCAATTTCTTCATCAAGATGTATCTTTCTGAAGAGGAAGAATGATGGCGCGGGGGCTTCCAATTCTGCTTCTTCATCACCTCCTTTGATGGAGGTCTATGTTACTGGAAGGTATGCAGGATCTCCTGTCATACTGACTCAAACCGTAGAGCTTGTTCTCCTTCGCCGGAAGCTTGGGCGCTGGAACACCTTGGACTCCATCCCTGAAGTCGACGAATCTGAACGGCCAACGAGTAGTTTCGAGTGCACCGATCTTGCAAATCAGGTACACTGCAAAGTCCCTATGCATCTTATCAGTGCAAATTGTTTGGTTCGTTTTGGTTTTTTTCTTTCTAATGAGATATGCTGTACGGCCGTCATGAAGCTTGTCTTGGTATTCTGTTCGTTCGTTTGTTTTCTGGGGTTGGTTTTAGTTTTTGTGTTTTAAGTCCTTTCTGGGTTTTTCTTTTTCTAATCAGTTATTTTGTAAATCATTTAGGCGTTATTCTATCTTTTCAAGACAGCTACGCTGTAAAGAAGTTACGAATCTTGTTTCCAGTGCACTGTTTGTTTGTTTTAAGATTTTATTTCAATTTATGAATTTAAGTACTTGTGTCCTAGAAGCTTAACACGCATTATTTTGGCATTATGGAAGGAAGGGAAATGTTGTATAGTGTATTCCCAATTTTTTCAAACATCTGAACAATTCATTCTGGGGATGTGAATACTTCATTTATGCTGACTTTCTTTATTATACCATGTTACTAATATGGTCTTATCCTAGATTTTCTAATTAAAAGAAAAATGTAAACCTTATAATGATCTGTTCTTTATTAGGCTTGTTATACTTCATTTTTGTTTTTTCTTTGGCCATGTTAACCATCTGCTTGTATTAAGAATCGGTTAAGGTATCGATCAATGCCATAACACAGATCAGCATACCCAAGTTGGCCATGGTTAGCACATATACAGGAACATCCTTTCTTAGGAAGGAGACACTCATCAAGAAATATGTAAAACTTAGGTCCAAGGGATCAAAATTGGCCTCTTGTGGACTCTAAAAGCTGTTAAGTCTAACACAGACTGAAGAAACTATTTTCACACCAAGTCATATCTTGGCAGGTTCAAGACGAGTTAACACTTGAACTTTCAAGATATATTAAGGGTGTACTTGAGGGAAACTAACCAGTTAATGCTGTCACAACTGGCTGTAAATCATAACGGTCACTAGACTGTCCCTCTACCTGTGGTGGGGGAGTTAGTTGTTAAGATGGTTGCTAACTGAGCTTTTCTTTATGACTTGACAAGAATTTGGAATGGAATTCAAAGGCAAGAAAAGACCATAATGTGAGATGAACTCTGCCATCAAGTAAGAGAATGTAACTAGAAGACCTGGGTGTGGAGTCTGATGCTTAGAATTACACGATGAGACCCTAAACTCGAAACTCATTTCTCTTCAGAACACATTAATATTATATCTTCCTGTTTTTTGTTTTCTTCCTTTGATTATTTCTTAAAAGTAAGCAAAGATTTGCAGTTGAGATTTGACTGTTTTCTAAAATGATGATCTCAACATGGATGGAAAGATCAGAGTTAATTTGACATGGATTTTTGGTTTTGTCTTGCTTTTTTTTTTTTGATCCAATGATGGCAGCAGGTGGAAGAGAGGAGCTTTTACCGGGAGTTGGATAATAATAAAACCCTGTTGGGTGTGTATGATCGGGACAGCTATATGGATGGGGATGAAGGTGAAATCACATGGTTCAATGCAGGTGTTCGCGTGGGTGTAGGTCTAGGGCTGGGGATGTGTGTTGGCCTTGGCATTGGCGTTGGATTGATGATGAGGGCATATCAATCTACCACAAGAACTCTCAAGAGAAGGTTCTTATAAGATATATATGTACATGTATACATACATACATACATACATATAAATTTCGCTTCTTGTTCGAGGACCTGCCCCCTCCCTTCGCCCTCCCTCTTCTTTGAGTGCTTTTAGTATATACATATATATATGTGTGTTCCTTTTTTCCTTTTGAAGTCGGGCTTTTTGACTTCTGTATTGTAAAAATTTTCAAGCGGCTATGGAGATAGATACACAAAACACACACACACACACGTAAGGGGCTACATAGGGAAAACACATCTTTTCACATCCATCCTCTCTCTCCCCCACTCTCCCACCCTCTAATATATACGTATTGTGAAAGTCTTGATGTGGGTTTTTCTCTTTTCTACCTTCTCGTCGTTCTGTAATCCTCATAAAATAATGAGAAAGGGAATGCCATGGTACGTGACTCGACTGCCGAAGGCGATGATCAATCTCAAGCTTAAAAGGTAGGGAGTTTTTTCTTTTTTTGCCACTATTTCTTCATCAGGCTCCTTGAGGTCTTTTAACAAATGGTGGTTCTCAAACTGTGTTGGGGCTATCACTTGCAAATATGAAGGGGAACTCTTCTTTGAAAGCCAAGTGTTTTTTCTTTCTGTAAAGAAGTGGAGACCTTTCATGGAACGAGGGTGTAAAATTAGTTTGTTGGAGTCATATGTGTTGCTCTAATCTATATGTTGGTTGTGAGAAGGTTCTGAAAAGATGGAGTGTGCAATTACTGTTTGGCAAATGCATTCCTTGGCATCGAATCCTCTTTCTTCTGTTTGTTTCAACTGCTTTTTATGGTACGTTGTTTTGAGCTTGATTGCTGATTGCCAATATTCATCAGTTGTTCATATCAGCAGCTAAAAGTCGATCATCCTGCGGTACTAGGGAAGACAAATTCAAGGTCTTTACTATCTATTACTTGATTCGCAAAATAGGTTACAAGCGCCTTCTGTGGATTGTTCAGACTATTCTACTTGGGCATCAAGTGACTGCGATGACAAAGAAGACTTTGTAGGTTTGGGGGATGCAGTTCATTTGGAATCTGATGAAGAAAATCATCGATCATCGTACACAGTGGTGAGAATTGTTATTATGATTGAACATTTCAAAAGATACGGCTGTAAGTTGAGTCTAACTGTTCACAATAATATTCTTGAATGCTCAAACAATGAAGAAATACCCTTTGCTTATTATGAAGGAATGTGATCGCCAGAGTTTGTGTAGGTTTGAAAATCTAAGGCTAACTCGATTTGAATCAGTAAAAAGTGATGGTTGCAAGTTTTTCGTGTCTCAACACACGATGGAAAGGCTTCCATCCATTGGATTTGGGACAAACCCAATCTCATAAATATGCACTTAAAACAAGCAAACATCGATCTCTTTTTGTAGAAGATGGTTAAGGACCTTAAACTCTGGTGGGCACTTACAAACTCTCTAAGGAGGAGGCCTTGATGGGTTCATTGGAGGTATGATTTTATGTATATGCTTCGCTTAAAGCAAAAGCTTATCGATATCCTTAATTATTATAAGAGAGATTGAAGTCGTTTCTCAAGATGAGACCCCACCATCTTATCTTCTGTAATCACCGCTTAGTTGACATATGATGATGATATGATGATGATGGTGATGCATGCCGTGCAAATGGTGCATTTGTTGGTGATGGGAAGATCTAGAATATTTGCCCGGATCATGGGACCCCCCCACTTGGCACAACGATCGGAGTGTGCATATAAGTTTTTAGGATAAGATGGTATGGATGAGCTAGACATGGGTCGATCTTCTCGACTTGACCAAATTTGCATGCCGAGAATCTTTGGAGGTCAACCACCTGTAGTGCCTCGGGGAGTGACCACATGGATTGCACTCATGGACTTGGTCCGAGAAGAGGCACATACATACATAACATATTACTCATGCTCACTTCTTGAGAAGCAGACCAAGTCTTTCGATGCGACCATGCACCAAGCGACATATATAAGCATTGACAGGCGGGTGTTGAGCACTCGAGGCTGGATCGGAGATTGGGGGGAGCCAGATCAGAAGATCAGGTTGTTGCAAAGTAAACAGTTGGTGAGGTGGGACTTGAAAGAAGAGAGGTCCAACAACAACCATTTCATCCATTTAAGGTTTGTACACAGAAACAATGGCAGAGGTAAAGGAAAAGGGAGAGAGACAGGGAGCTTGCTCAACAATACTGTTTCTCGACGATACTGTTTCTGCCAGGGTAAATTGTCGCGCGATCCTGGTCCGGATTCCGATTCGATGCGGATCTGATTCTGATTTTAATACAACAAGAGGGAGGGGGGGAGGGTCGGAGCCCTTGCCCGAAGGTGGCGGGGAGAGATCCCTCCACCTCCTAGGGTGGGAAGAATCTTGGCAGGAATCTCCACTGGAATCTTTTCTCTCTTCCAGAATGGCAGGAATCTCAGCTGGAATCTTTTGTCTCTTCCAGAATGCTGGAATATGCGTGCCAGATGCATGCATGTACATCCATGTGGTTGGGAGAAGTGGGCGCCCACCATGTGACCTACCTCTTCTTGGCATGTGTCAAAACCAGAGCGAGCGAAGGCGATTGCAGACGCTGCTCGATCCTATGCTTCTGTTTCACTCCTCCTCCGCCAGCGTTCAGATTGAAAGGGCAGAAACCGAGTCCGCCTTTCCGCTCTCCTCTGCTTCCCAACATGTTCTAGCTTGCTTCCGGGGCAGACTCGTTTCTGCATGCTCTTCTTTTCTCCGTTTTCGCTCCCTTTCAACGAACCCCCGCTGTGGATAAGTGGCACCACAAATCGAACGGAAACCGTATTCCTTCACTTGCGATAATCCTTCCTTCACCACAAGGTAAGCGCTCTTGTTTCTTCACGTTTTCTCCACGGAATTTAACTGTATTCGATCGTAAACCAGGCTATGATATGGATGGTGGTGATGTTCAAAAGCGCGACTGTCTGGTTGTGGTTCTGTATTTGCGGCGAATTGGGACATATGGATTGTATCGAATTCTATATGCATAATACATGCTGTGCCTGTGTCCGTGTATCCATGTAGTGGATGTGCACATATGCATCTGGGAGAATCGTTCTGTAAAAAACATTTGAAAAATCCTATCCAGGAATGGAGCAACTCTTGCTACGTGAAGCATTAGCTGTGTGGATGAATGTACATGTATGAATCAAGGGTGAATTGTAAAAAGTTGGTAATCATCGTTTTGGAAAAAAAATAATCCAATTTCAGGAATGGATTCCGAAGGGCAAGTGTTGCTGTACGGAGGATTAGACGTGTGGATATACGGAGCTTCAAACCTACCGAACATGGATACATTTTCGGAGAGCCTACGAAAATGCGTAACTATCTGCAGGCCATGTATACGTGGGATGTCGAGCGTAGATGTGCAGGAGAGCATACACAGTGACCCCTACGCGTGTGTGATCTTAAAAGGTGCCACTGTGGCCAGAACCCAAGTCATATCGAATGCATCCAACCCTCAGTGGCATGAGCATTTCGAGATCCCCGTAGCTCACACTGTCTCCGAAGTCGTCTTTGTTGTCAAGGATAACGATATCATGGGCGCCCAATTCATCGGACAGGTGCTAATCCCGGCCGAGAAGATCGTCTCCGAGAAAGCCATCGAGCGAAGGTCTTTCAGCTTGGTCGGGAAGGATAACAAGCCCTTGAAACCTGATGCAACCCTTGAGATTTCAATCAAGTACACGTCCGTTGCTGAGGACCCATCGTACAGAAATGGCATTTGTGCAGGCCCCAACCATAAAGGAGTCCAGAAGACATATTTCCCTATGCGGAAAGGTGGGCGTGTCACGCTCTACCAAGATGCTCATGTCCCCGATGGGTGCCTCCCGACTTTTGAGCTCCAGAACGGGATGAAATTTGAACAGGGAAAATGCTGGGAGGATATATATCAAGCCATTGTAGATGCTCGGCATCTTGTCTATGTCGCTGGTTGGTCAATATATACCAGCACTAAGCTGATTCGAGATGGAATACAAGGGAAGATCCCTTCGTCTGATAGAACGCTTGGCGAATTGCTGAAGCATAAAGCCGAGCAGGAGACTGCTCGCGTGCTGCTACTGGTGTGGGATGATAAAACATCTCACTCTGTCATCGGAAATGTATGCTTCGATCATGTTTTCATTGACGATATCAAATGGTTTTTGAAGTTCAATTTATCACACACAAACCCCCAGATTCTAATTTCTTTGTCTGGCTTTGAGATGCAGGTTGGTGTCATGGGAACGCATGATGAAGATACTAGAAGGTTCTTCAAGCACACGAACGTTGCTTGTTTGCTTGCCCCTCGCTATGCTGATAAAAAGTCGAGCTGGTTCAAGCAAAAGGTTGGATGAAGCCATCTCTGTTCAGGATTTTGTGTTGATTTACAAAATCCTTACTTTCCTTTCTCTCGTTTGTTTTCTTAGCAATAACGAAAAGTTAAAACCTAAGACTGATTTTCAACTTCGCTAAGGTCTCTAAAGAAAAGCCGCAATTTGCAGTGCTGATCTGTTCTATTTTAAAATAATGATTACACCGTTTCCTAAGGAACACAGAAAAATTAAATTTCCAATTTGTGGATCGCCATGATCAATGGATGAAGATGATGCTGATGCAGCATCATCCTATTTGAAAACCTGCTTGGTATATCTATTATTCTAAGTTGATAATGCAGTTGTTCAATCTATCTAGGATCTAAGCATGCTTTATTTTACGATACACACTTTGTAAGACCTGCATGAATTTAATTTTAAATCACATAGAATTCACTGGCCTTTTAAAGAACTTAATGTGCTCATTTCATTTCTCTATTTTTCTTGTGTTACTCAAATGGATTTAGCCCCTACACAGTTCATTATGGAGGGTACTGATGTGATCCCACATCATCCTGTGAGATTGTTGGAGGTTGATCCACTTGAGTACATAATTTACTGTTAAAAATGTAGCTAACATCCGTACATAATCCACATGAATCTATTTGTTGGTCGCAGAGAACTCTTTTATTGTTTTTAAAGGTATTAATTTGTCCATTTCATTTCTATCTCTTCGTTATTGATCATGTTGATTGAATCAATGTGAACAGTAAAGAGTAAAGAGGGAAATGATGATGAAGAGATATGAATATTGGCAATCAAGGGAAATGACAGTGAAGAGATATGAGTAGAGCTGATATAAACAAAGAGTGAGTTGGAAATGAAAGTTGGAGGATAGAAACTGTGTTTTGGTGTGTTTCAAGGACAAAGATAGCTTGTCCAAATGTATATAACCAGTCCAAAGCGAAACAGATTCTCATACATATGTATTTTTTATCGTGTTAAATTTTACTGTAGGTTGTTGGATCTCTCTATACACATCATCAAAAGATCGTGATTGTGGATGCTCCAGCTCTGGGAAATGCTCGACGATTGGTTGCATTTATTGGGGGCCTTGACTTGTGCGATGGTCGCTATGACACTCCCAAACACACTCTTTTTAAGAATTTGAACACTACATTTGCAGATGACTATCACAATCCCACATTTGCTACAGTAAGTTTAGAAAAGAAACCTAATGAAAAATTTGAGTATATGGAGTCTATTATCTATGGAATATTTATATTATTGAGGTTCCTTAAAAGTTTCTATGTGTATGTCCATATAGACAGCTGAAAGTGGAGGGCCAAGACAGCCATGGCATGATCTACACTGCAAGATCGAAGGGCCTGCTGCATATGATGTCCTAAAGAATTTTGAACAGCGATGGAAGAAAGCTGCAAAGTGGCATGGATTCAGGCTCATGGTTAGAAAGGGTGTTCACTGGTATACGAATGTTTTTGTTGATCTTAAGCAAGTACCTTGGATAATCAGCCCATCCAGTGGGCAAGATTGTTATGTGACAAAACTCGATGACCCAGAAAGCTGGCATGTGCAGGTATACTACTTTCTCATTTTGTAAGCGCTGAATTGTTTTTAAGCTAGTAGAAGTATTTTAGCTGTTAGTCAGATGTGTGCTAGTTTGTACTTTTTATGACATTATGAATGAATCTCTATGCAAGTTGTGAAGTTATGTGCCGTTTAAAGCGAGTCCTATTTCAACCAGTTAAAGTTTAGTAGCGCGCAGTAACCTGACGGCTATGGTATTTGCTTTGAGAAGCTGACACATGCATTGTGTTAGAAAGAGCCCAGATGATCAGGCCATGGATGCTATGTCAGTGTCTTGACAGTTTGGAGATGAGTGAAAAGTTGGGATTTGCACAACAGAAATGTGATTGAGAATGGATAGCATACCGTTCACATAAGTTGATTTTATTATGGATGCAATTGTTAATGTCCGACTGTTTGGAGATGAATGAAGAGTCAGGATTTGAATAGCAGACGTGGTTGAGAATTGGTAGCTTATCATTTACGTAAATTGATTATGGTGATAGAGTTTGATAGGCTTTATCAATGTTTTTCTGAGGTCAGAGATAGCCTGTGATATCAAAGGGAAAACGTTGTCACGATATGCATGGAACCTGAGGCCTTGTGACATGGATGTGATTAGTAGTGATAACTATGTGGTGAGCATAAGACATGCGTTTATCTCTAGGAAAAGATATGGATAAAAATTGGAATGTGAACCTGAGGCCTTGTGGCTGACAAACAGTAGCTTATGAAAATCCAGTATTTAAGCCAATCATGATGATGGTCATAGAGAGATAAGTAGAAATATAGATGGGATAGGTTTTTATTGATGTTGTCATAAGGGTCAAATGATGGTCTGAGATATGAAAATTATGTGTTAAAGAATGAGAATGGTAAGATCAACTCAGCTATTTAGCTACTTAAGTATAATAGCCCAAGCAGATTCAAATGATGTTTTTTATAAACAACTATAGTATAGATATCTATAAATGATACAATATATCTGGTGAGTAGCTTGTCTTCAAATTTATCAAATTTGATCTTATGATACAACTTCTTCAAAGCTAACTAATACTGTTCTGGAAAAGTCATCAGTGTTCCTACTCTCGTGATTTTTACCCGTACTTTCTGATTCAGATTTTCAGGTCGATTGATTCTGGATCGGCAAAAGGGTTTCCGAAAAATGTAAAAGACATAGCCGATGAGGTGAATGCGCGATTCCGTTTCCCACAAGAATCTGACATTTGATGCTGAAATTCTCTTTTCTCCTTGTTATATTATGGACTTGTAGAATCTAGTCAGTGGCAAGAACATTGCAATTGACATGAGCATCCACACCGCTTATGTAAGTGCGATCCGTTCAGCACAGCACTTCATATACATTGAGAACCAGTATTTTCTCGGATCTTCATTCGCATGGCCAACCAGTCAGGAAGCAGGTACCATTTTCTATGCAGATGTTTCATCAGATTCATGCTATTTTTTTCTTCTGTTTTTCCCTCTCCTCTTTTAACATAGGCATTGTTGATGTTGGAGATTCATGCAAGCTGTTTTCTATCATGCATTACAATGACCAAAACCACTGTTCTAACAACCAAGGGACTCTTTCCTTTCTTTTATCACCTTGTGTTTGGTTGGTGGGTTCAATAGCTGGAAAAATACTTAGCATATAACATGGGTATCATATGTAAATATTTTAAATGTATTCTAAACTAAAAAAGCTTAGATGGATAAAATACATTAAATAATGCTTATATTTGTTTGCATTTAACACTTAATTTACTGTCTTTGGTTGATTTAGCCTCCCTCATTCTTTTATGTATCATATGATAAACTCATGAGTCAAGGAATTAATTTCCTTAATAAAGAAATGACTCCATCTCAGCAGAATTTAAGCACAAATTCTTAAAAATGCATGAAATATGTAGAACGGGTGGACCATTTAGAAGTGTGAAACACTTGTTAAATATGTAAAAATTCTTACAATGCAGCAAATATGTAGAACAGGTGGATCATTTTGAAATTGCAGTTTAAAAATGTAGAATACCTGTAATTAAAGCATATTTGAGTATTATGAAACATATTTCATACGAAAGTACGATGTTTTAAAATATCGGTGGGTTGTAAGGGATTTTCGGCCTTCCGATTAAAATTGAACAATTTAAGGAGGTAATTCTGTTGGAGTGTATGCGCGGATTTCTAGTAGGAAAAAATAATGTCGCATTTAAATGAATGACAGGTGCCAACCACTTGGTGCCAATAGAGTTAGCGTTAAAGATCGTAAGCAAAATAAGAGCCAATGAGCGGTTTTCGGTGTATGTTGTGATACCAATGTGGCCTGAAGGTATTCCGACGAGCTCTTCCGTGCAAGAAATCCTTCACTTTCAGGTAAAAACAAAAAAACAAAAATCTGGTATGTTGTTTCTTTCTGCAGAATGTTTGTGCACTTGTGCCATGTGTGCATGCAGTGCAAAGTTCAAGCTCAGCACATAATTTTGGCTTAATATGTTGAATATGTTAGAAATGAGAGCTTTATAGGAAACTAAAGTTAGAGTATAACTCCACCTAAGCAAATGACGAAATTAAGCTATTAATCAGAGAGGATCAGAGTATGTACTAGTAGCAATAGTACTTAAGAGGCATAATCACAAGAAATGGAAAGTGGGATGGAACTGAATAGACAAAGAAATGAAGACGTATTAATTATGTGCATATATTTTTTTTATTATACAATTTTATCTAAATTCCCCGCTAAACTGTACGTCCATGAATATTACTCATCAAATGGTTGTAGATTGAGTAATAATCTAAAACTTTTATACTTTTCTCGAGATAATGTTAGATGTCTGCTACATTTTTCTGTGTTAGAATAAACAAGATTTATATCTACAACTTGCATCTTTTCTCGAGCATAATAATATTGAACTTCAATATGGTTGGTTCTATTATGAAAGACTAGATTATTTGCAATTACAATTGCACTTTGACTACTTGAGAATATCAGTGTGGAGAAAATGTAAATATTCTAAAACCTTTTTTAGCCAAACATTTTTATTAGTAGTAGAGAAAATTGCTCTATATTCAGCTTCACATGAAGAAGTAGCAACCAACAATGTTGGTTGATTCTTACTCATCCATGATATGGATGAGTAAATTTTCTAAAACCTTTTTTAGCCAAACACATTCAACAGTAGTAGAGAAAATTGCTCTGTATTTAGCTTCACATGAAGTAGTAATCAACAATGTTGGTTGCTTCTTACTCATCCATGATATGCATGATCTTTCAAGATAAAAACAAAAACTACTTGTAGAATGACGAGTGTTAAAATCACCAACCCAATTTGAATACAAATAAACTATTAACTCAAAATCATCCCCTCTATAAAAATGAATAGCATAATTGATTGTACCTTTTAATATTTGAAGATGCGCTTTACAGCTTTCCAATGAGATATACATAGATTTTATATTTCTTGGTTACTTGTGAAATTGCATACTATATATTTGGTCTTGTATTTAATAAATAAATTAAGCATTCCATCTGCTTGAGAATATAAATTTACATCATCAAATTTGCTCATGTCTTTATTTGTTTATAGTTTTAGATTTGTTTTTATAGGTGTCGCCATTGGTTTGCAGTTTGTCATATTGAACCTATCAAGTAACTTTAGCATATATTTAGACTGAGACATGACAATGCCGTCCTCTTTTTGATGAAATTCAATGCCTAAATAATAATGCAATAAATCCATATTTGATTTGGCACATGTCTTTCTTGATTCAGCCTTGAAATCTATAGTCTTTAGATCATCAGTTCCTATCAAAAGTATATCATTAATATAGATGATTAATATCAAAAGTTCATTGTTTTTATGTCTAACATAAAGTGTTAAAGCAAAGTGACTATTTTAAAATTATGATCAATTAGATACACATTATCTTCTCATACCAAGCTCTTGGAGCTTGTTAAAAATCATATAATGCTTTATTTACCTTGCTCACAAGGTGTTCCTTACCAGATTTTTTAAAACCTGGAGCTTGAGGTACATAAACCTTTTCATGCAAGTCTCCATTTAGAAGAACAGTCTTAATATCTAATTGATAAATTTTCCAACCAAATTGTGCAACTAGACTTACCATACATTTAATTGTATTCATTCAAGATGTTGGAACAAAAGTTTTAGTATAGTCTATACCTTTTTGTTGTCCATAACCCTTTGTCACAAGCCTTGTCTTGTATCTCTTGATAGTGCCATCTGCATGTTTCTTTATATTGAAAACCCACTTAGTACCAATTACTTCTTTACTATTAGATAACTGAATTAGATCCCATGTTCTATTTTTAGTAATAGAATTTAATTCATCTTTCATTGCACGCATCGAATAATTATTCTTTAAAGCATTGTTAGTAGAAATTGATTGTGCATCATCTAAAATTACAAACGTAATCTGATCGTAATTTGAAATATCATCATCAAACATACCTGCTCATGAACACAATTTGTTGTTTGTTGCTCTTCCTCTTGAATTTCTTTTGCTTTTCTTCTTGTCATATCTGAAAATTTCATCCTTCTTTATATTCTTTATATCCTAAAAGGTTCGTAAATATTATTTTGGCAATCTTTTTGAAGATTCAACAATTTTTCTTCTTATTGTATCATCTCCTTGTTGTATATTCTCACTTAATGAAGTTGGCAGCTGTAACTCATGAGAAATAGGAGAAAGAGATCCCTGATGACCAACGGATATGTCACCTTTAGGATTCCTATTCTCAAAATTGAAAGGTACCAAATTTTTAAAAACATTAGATTCGACATCTGATAGTATTTGAAAATTTTCCTATGAAAATGACATATTTTCCATAAAAACCACATCTCTACTGATGATTACTTTCTTATGGGATCATAGCATCTATACCCTTTGCTTTTTGAGCTGTAGCGAATGAAAATATATCTAATAGCTTTATTATCCAATTTTCCTCTACATTCTTGAGGTACATGAACATAAGCAACTAAACCAAAAACTCTAAAGTAATGCACATTAGGTTTTTTACAATAATATGCTTCATAAGGAGTCATTGTTTTTAGAGCTTTTGTGGGGCCTTTATTTCATACATAATTTGTGTATTGTATTTCATCAAACCAAAATTTATGTGGAAGATATATAATGCTTAGCATACATCGTGTTATTTCCTTTAAAGTTCTAATTTTACGTTCAGGTACTCCATTTTGTTGTGGAGTAAAACGAACTGTGTGCTCATGTTTGATACCTTTCTCATTCAAGAAATAAAAAAATATCTTAGATATTTACTCCCCCCCTCGATTTGTACATAGTGTTAGCACTTTATTACCTGTTTCATTCTCAAGTTTGCTCACCAAGCTCTTAAAGCACATAAACACCACCTTTTGATTTGAGTCCATAAATCCATGTAAATCTTGAAAAAAATCATCAATGAAAGTGAAAAAATATGTATAACCACTTAATGATTTTGTACACATAGGTCCATAGACATCTGAATTTTGCTCTTACTGTTGAATCCTTCTTAAATGGTGTGCGATGCATTTTACCTAAAATGCATCTTTCACAAGTTCTTGGTGGGGACTCAAGTTCTGGGAGTGAATCAATTATAGTAAAACTTCTGAAATTTATATGCCTAAATGTAGCATGCCATAATTGAGCATTTTTCATAGCTATAGAAATTTTTGAAACGGCCATAACTTGTGCTTTCTTTTTATAAACATCAAGTACATAGAGACCTTTGGTACGTCTACATGTGAGTACAACTTTGTTTTCCTTTTTACGATCTCGTACAATGCATATGTTGTCATCAAATCTGACGTGATAACCACATTTACTAAATGTATAAATGAATAACAAATTTTTTGTTATTCCCGGAACAAATAGAATATTAAAGAGTTTGAATTCCATCCCATCTACTTCACAAATTGAAATAGAACCAACCCCTTTCATAGAATGACTTTGATTATTAGGAGATGTTACTTTTTTCTCAAACAAACTTGGCTTCAATTTTGTGAATAGACTTCTTTTTGATATGATATGTTATAATGCTCTACTATCAAAATATCAAATATCTAAATGACTTGAATTAAAAGAGAAATTCTCATCACCATTAATTTTTGAAATTGTTAGAAAAATATAATTTTCTTTAACAAAACAAGCAGTAACATTCTTAGAATTATTTTTAACTTTAAAATCATATGAATTTGAATTGATAGAAACATCCTTTTTTTGCATTTACTAATATAATGACTAGGTTTTTTATAATAATGACAAACACCAAGTTTCTTACTAGATCCTTTACCTTGTGCGTTATTATTTTGTTTTGATTTTGATTTTTGGGTTTATACTTGTCTTTTCCTTTCGAAAGCATAGTTACTTTTGAATTTTTGCGAGACATCATGTTATTCCGGAGTTTTTTCTCTTGAAGCAACATTCCTTGTAACTCTATAAAACTTACTAAATTTGCACTATTTCTTATTGAAAGCATAAGTGAGGTGTAAAATGACATATAAGATTCAGGAAGTGAATTAAGTGTACTGTTAACAAGTTTTGAATCAGAAATTGCCTCATCAACATTAATTAATTGTTCACGAATATTTTGAATTTGTGTCAAATGCTCTTGCATGCTTTCCCCTGCTTGCATTCTTAAATTCAAAATCTCTTTTCAAAAATGAAATGTGAGCAACATTTCGTGTTTGGAATAAATCTTCTAATGTATCCCATGAAGCTTTAGATGTACGATAAGAACGAATACGTGGAATAACTGATTTTTTCACTGAAAGAGCAATTGAAGCTACTGCTTGTGTATCACGAGAATCCCAACTTTTTTGTTCTTGAGTTGCAACTAGTTGTCTTATCGTAGCAATGCCTTCAATAGTAGATGAAGTGGGAGTAGAGTCGTTCTCGTCTTCTTTGACTTGGGGATTGTTGAACAGCACTACCAAGTCTATGAAGATCCCCGGAAACTAAATCCCACAAATCCTTAGTCAAGTAAATTTCTTATCATAAAACTCCAAAGAGGGTAATTATTACTTCCCTCCAGTTTATTGTCATGAGAAAGAACTCCCAATACATTACTATGATCCACGAATCAGCCATGGTAACAAATTTTGAAACTAAAGTGTGATTACCAACTGTTATGTTGATTCCGCGATTGATCAGGAGCTGCTACTACACATGCCTCACGAATAAACGATCTTGTTGCTTTGATACCAAATGTTAGAAACAAGAGCTTGATAGGAAACTAGCGTCAGAGTAAAACTCCACATAGGCGAAGGATGAAATCAAGCTATTAATCAGAGAGAGTCAAAAGTATGTACTAGTAGTACCCACTCTTCTTCCTTAACTGTTCATAAGAGTGGACTTATATACAAGTATGTGGTCATCGCATGATTTCCACATGTTGTGGATGTAAAACTTGCTAATTACATGTACTGCTATTCATGTGCTTACCTTCTATGCAAGACATGCTAATTATATGTATGGTGACCATGTGCATACCTTTCTATCCAAGATGTGCATACATTTCTTTATGTATATACAATTTTATCTAGCACAATACACGGCTTTTTTTCCTTTATATACGCTTTTCATGTGCATGTGTGCTGTATGTATGTGCACATCCACATGCTGCGTTTACACGCAGGTGTTTTTGAGAATCAGACATGATTTGCTTTTGGTTTTTCTTTGTCATGCACGGGGGTCGAGCATCTTAATTTATCATTTTTTCTGTTTTTTGTTGTGCTTGGTCCCAATGCCGTAATCCCAAGCTCACTACATCTTTTGATTTTTTTGTCTGGTTTGAAGAGCCAAACCATGGAGATGATGTATCTCTTGATAGCGAAAGCCCTAAGAGAGACAGGTCTCGACAAGGAGTATCATCCGACCGACTACTTGAGCTTTTTCTGTTTGGGGAATCGTGAGGAGAAAGGCGACGATACTAATGAAGCGCCAGCTTCAACCCCTGTGGATGAGGGTACCATCCAGGTAAAACATTAGGAACTTCCCTTTTTACGAAAGTTTGTTGTTTGCCCCCTGCCCCCCCTCCTTGTGCGGAGAGGTTTAGGTTGTAGAAAGAAAGATAGAAAGACATACTAATATCTTTCAAATGGCTTTCAGCCGATCTTTCTAAATGGCCAAACATAGCCCATGAGATAAAAGGAACATACAATAATGTTGCATTCTGTTGATTGTTTTGGGTCTGATCATTGTGGTGGATTTGAACAAGTGCCTACCCATGAGATGAAGACAATCAACTAAGTGTATACTGTTTTGGGTCTCATGATTCTGCTCAATTTCAACAAATGCTCACCCGCGAGACGAGAACAGTGAACAATGTGTGGTGAACTATAACTGTTATTTATCGTGGTGGCCTATAAAATTAAAGCTCTCTTGTCATTGTGGTTTTTTCTTTAACAATGTCGGTGCGTTCTCGTAGGCGCAAGTCCAGAAGAGTAGGCGGTTCATGATCTATGTGCACGCCAAGGGCATGGTTGTGGACGACGAATACGTGATCCTCGGTTCGGCCAACATAAACCAGCGCTCGATGGCGGGATCGAGAGACACCGAGATCGCAATGGGCGCGTACCAGCCGGTTTGCACTTGGGCGCATTCAGGCTCATCGCCACGAGGCCAAGTAAAGAACCCAAAAAGAAAAATCAGGAAAAAAAAGAAGAAGGAAGAAAGAGAGAAGAACAAAAACATGAGAAAAAGAAGACAAGTTTTTTCTTTTTTTCCCCCATCCTTGTTGCGATCCCGTTGATTCTTAACGAGCGTTGTTTTCTCAGGTGTACGGGTATAGGAGGTCGCTTTGGGCAGAGCATCTTAACGTGGAAGACGAGAGGTTCAAGGAACCATGGAGCGTGGAATGCATGAGGGAAGTGCGGAGGCTGGCGGAAGAGAATTGGAAGAGGTTTGCACAGGAGGAGGTGGTGGCGTTGCCAGGGCATCTACTTCTGTACCCGCTCCAAGTGGAATCATCTGGGAAGGTGGTGGCGCTAAGCGGCTATGAAGCTTTCCCAGACGTGGGAGGAAGCGTCTTGGGGTATCAGACCAACCTCCCCGACAGCTTGACATGTTGACCATCGCCAACACTATCGTTTCGACCCTGTAAACGGATGAAATTCTTAAGTCGCCTGATGATGCAATGAATCATTATGCCGTCATTCTTTCATTCCTTTGCCGTCCCGTGCTTGTTACCATCGTCAAATCTGTTGCTGATGACGAGCTTCTCTTCCAAGCAGAGTGGTACTGGACCTCGATTTGGCTTGGTCTTTACCTGACAGACGAAGACTAGGTCGGTGCCCTGCAATTCGTCTCGGCAAACTCGGTGTTCTGTCGTAAACCCCCCTTACTAAGGCATGTACATTCGATAGTTTTTTGTCGGATTGAGGCATGTAATGCCCATTCAGGAGCCTGTCTCTTTACACGTTCTTATTAATATTCCCTCGTGATCAATGTACCTCAAGCCAAAGGATTGGTCCTGCCCATTTGTTTGTCGGTATGCTCTATCCATTGTCTTGGTTTGTTTGTTTGTTGTTGCTCTATGGACAAGTAACCATTGAAATAATTAGAATATGGAGGGAGGCTTAGAAAGTAAAAGATCGTCGTACGTACACTTTTTGCAGGCGTACACTTAGAGTGTCCTTTCAAGCATTCTTAAATAACAGTATCGGGATTAGGAGGGAAGAATAAGGTGATGTAGACCACACAGAGAAACAGCTACAGGTTTCGATTATAATTGATGCGATCGAAGCGTCTTGATTGCAGTTTGCCAGTGCGAGGATTGGATCGTGCCAAACTATCCGTATCAGAACACGATGGCGGGATCAGATGGGGCACAAGTGTGGAAACGTGGGTCGAACGTGCCCAAGCAATCTAGCAAGAAAGAAGTGCACGTTTGACCCACGCTTGCTTCCTTCCGCATCTGGTCCCTAGTGGCTCCAACAACAATGGCAGCGGCAGAGAACCAGAAGAGGAACAGATGGTCAGGCAAAAGTGCCAAAGGTCTCGGAGAAACCCTAAACCCTAAACCCTAAACCCTAAACCCTAAATGTACATGCAACATGTGCATACATGCACATATGCATGTGATCATAAATGTGGTTAGGTGTGGATATCCATCAATGTACATGAGGGGTAGAAAAAAAAAGAAAAACAGTATCATTAAAAGCACCCCCCCAAACCCTAAAAAGCACCAGTGTCACGGAAAAAGCAGTGCAAAACGCAAACGCAAACGCAAAACGCAAAACGCAAAACGGAAAACGGAAAACGCAAACGCTGCAGTAATTGAAGACGAAGACGAAGACGAAGAAGACGAAGACGGAGACGAAGACGAAGAGCAGGAGCAGCAGGAAGAAGGAAGAAGCAGCAGAAGCAGAACAAGGGAACAGCAGAGAAGGGCGGAGAAGCTCTTCTCTCCATATCCCCGATCGTTTTCAGAGCGACCAAGATTCACTGTCCAAAGGCTAGATCAGCCATGGCAGCTTCGCCTCACCCGATCCGAAGTTCCCCCCTCCTCCTCGGCATTTGCGTCTTCTCCCTCCTCCTCCTCCTCCTCCTCCTCCCTCATTCTGCTAGATCCTATCCCCCCCAGACATACCCGGAGCTAGATCCCTCAGAAATCGAAGCTCTTGGCTTAACGGACGAGGAGGCCTCCCCCTCAGAAAGCGTCCATCACCACAACCAGAACCAATTCAACGACGATGACGGTCTCGCGGGCGACGAATCCGATCGGATCGGATCTGATTTCGAAGAGGAAGAAGAGGAAGAAGAAGCAGAAGGTGAAGAAGGGGACGGAGAAGGTGGTTCTTCTTCATCCTTCGATTTCTCCATTGAAGACGATGTGGACGTGGTCGTTCTTTCGTCAAGCAACTTCTCGGAGTTCATAGCTTCCAACCAGTTCGTGATGGTCGAGTTCTACGCTCCCTGGTGTGGCCACTGTCAGGCTCTCGCACCTGAGTATGCCGTAGCTGCCACCAAGCTCAAGCCCGAAGGTGTTTTTCTCGCCAAGGTGGATGCAACGAAAGAAACAGATCTCGCTCAGAAGCACGAAGTTCAAGGTTTTCCGACCATGATATTCTTCACCAATGGCAATCCGAAGCCTTACTCTCACCATCGTACCAGGTTACCGTACATTCCTTCCCTTCCTCTTATCATTTCTTTTCTTTCTACAGTTGGCAGAGTTTTAGGTTTTCATCTCAATCTACTTTTTTTTCCTACTTCTCCAAAGCCATATGGGGGATGAATACAATTCCGTTTTCTCTTCTGAACCTTTTACCAGTATGACGATTGACAAAAATGTATGTATGCGTGCATGCATGTATATATGTGTTTATTTGCTACGCATGCACCCGCATTGTCACCCGCTTGCTATATTTGCTCTCTGCGTTTCACGACAATGTAATTCGGCCCCAATAGAAATCTTAGCTCTGGTCAGTGCTCTTTCCTTCCTCATGTATTTTTCGCCTAGCACATTGTGCTGTAATGCATTGCAGTCTAGTTTTCACCATCAATGCAATGCATTACTGCATGGTATGTTTAGGCATAAGAAAATAGACACCTGTTGCCTAAGATCGAGCCTCAAGGTGAACACATTTCAATCTACGTTTTTTGCTACTTCTCGAATGCTATATGGGGGATGAATATGATCCCGTTTTCTCTTCTGAATCTTTTACCAGTATGAAGATCTACAAAAATGTATGTATGCGTCTTGCATGCATGTAAATATGTGTTTATCTGCTACACATGCACCCGTATTGTGACCCACTTGCTATATTTCTCTCTCATTGATTTTCACCTAGCACATTGTGCTGTAATGCATTGTATTGTATTTTTCACCAGCAATGCAATGCATTACAGCATGAAGTGTTTAGGTGGAAGAAAATAGACTCCTGTTACTGAAGCTCAAGGAACACATTTTCTAGGGATTGATGATAAATGTTTATCCATGACAAGGCCTAAAAAGCTCATTTTCTTTCATTCAATAGGTGAACAGAAGTTTCCCATGGCCAAGAATTCTACTCATATAGGTTGTGATGAAAATGGAAACTGCGGATAGGACGAGAGAATTAAAGGAATAAATCAAGATTACTAGTAATTTGTAGATGAAGATAGGCTCTACTCACTGAGTTTTGAAATGAAACATTTTCTTCTATGGATGGTATAGGTAGACGAGAATCAACCATGGCAAGAATTTTACATTTAGAATGTTGTCATTGACAGTTAGTTGTGACTGAGGAGATAAAATTATAGGTCTTGACTAAATATTCTACAGATGAAAACCAATCTTTTGCGATCCATTCAACGTGTCCTGAAAGTTTTATGATAAGCTGAAGGAAGCAAAGGATGAGTGTCAGAAGGACACGGAATTTTGTCTGTTCCACTACCACAACTGAAGCTGGATCATATTCTCAAATCTTATATAAAAACAGAAATTTTTCCTCTTATCTGTTTATAATTTTTTTTGCCGTCTAAGTTTCACTGAGTTAGTCGTTATGTTAAGGGCTATGACTGTGATTTTATTTCCGGTTCCTTAGAAAACTGATTACCTTGTGATGTTTATCTACTCAACATGTTGGGCATTTTTTCCTTACTAATACATTTCTTGTAGCCTTTGGCATATATATCCCTGGGGTCATAATTTCTCTAGTAGTGCTAGATTTTGTAGTCCCTTGGTTTAAGGATCCTTTCATTTACATAATTAAGGAGAGCTTAGACGTGGAATCTCAACCAGCCACATTTCGATCACTAGTTATGAAGAAATTCGAAATGTGGTATGTAGACTCCTATCAATCTACATTGGAAGCCCTACTCTTCTACAAAGGATTTTCTACAAATGTTTAGTAAAGCTAACAATCTTCTCAATTAAGTTAAATCAAGAGTTCGATACACTGTTAGACGTTTTTCTGTAAATATGCTGATGTTTTGTGGTATATTTGTTTGCTTATGTCTCAGTGATGCAATTATTTCCTGGGTAAAGAAGAATATTGGCCCATCTGTGATCGATATTACAACTACAGATGAAGCGAAGAAAATCTTGGAAAGTGAAACCACTTTTGTGGCAGCCGTGTTTGACAAGCTACAGGTATTCATCTACATTTACTGCATGGCATTGTTATGAATTCATTTTTCACACTGATGATAGTGAAATCCACTCAGGGTCCTGAAGTTGAAGCATACGCATCTATTGCCCAAGAAGATGATGATGTGTTGTTCTATCAGACAATAAATAGGGAAGTTGCTGAAGTTTTCCATTTGAAGCAAGACTTCAAGGCTCCAGCTTTGGTTTTGATAAAGAGTGCAACAGAAAAAATTGTTCCTTATTGTAATGCTTTTCTTCTCCCATAAAGTATTGGAGTCCCTCTAAATGATTTTTGTTTATCTTAGAGATAGTTCAATTACATATATTTTGCAGATGGAAGTTTTGAGGCAACATCTATTTCAGAATTCGTTCTTGCAAACAAGCTTCCTCTTGTATCCACCTTCAACAGAGATACGGCATCTCCAATTTTTGAGAGTCCTATCAAGAATAAGGTAGCCTCATTTTATTGAGCTTCATTACCAGATACTTATAACAAGCTTGTACGACTACATATTTCTCTGTAGATGTAAGTCCACACACAAATATACAACTCTGTATACATAGAGATTACAGATAATTGTCTATTGTTCTCTAGTGTTATACCTGCTTGTGTTTGGATGATGACCGATTACTAGTTTTGCAAAGGCCTGTGCAATATGTATTCTCGACGGTTATGCTATGGATTAATTCATGCTCACTCAAAAATGAATTTCCCATATGTAGGGAGAGATTGATACACAGTCTCTTCTCTTGCTCTCTTTTGTACTTGCTAAATTAGAGTGAACTGTGTGCATGTTTTGTAATTTCGTACTCTGAATGAAGTATTGGTGTATATGCTGACACATATGTAAACGGAAATTTATTTATGAGCCCTATCCTTCCCTCTTTGTACTGCGAATACAAACACACGTATTCCAAATGTGTGCATTCTTTGTCTTAGAGAGGAGGAAACCAATATCAGTTGGAAATTGATCAGAACTCGAAAGTGTAGAAACCCACAGTGACAGATCACAACTTGTTAGTTTTTGATGCCATGATTTGTCTTGCAGATACTTCTTTTTGCATCACCTGAAGAGGCTACCGAATTATTACCAGGGTTTGAAGAAGCGGCAAAGCACTTTAAAGGAAAGGTAATTGGTAAATGTTTATTTGAAATGATGATTCTCTTTTTGAATATCATTGCATACTTGTCTAAAAATTGAAGCATTCCCTCTTTTTTGCAATGGTTTGCATTGTGCATTTTCTAGGGGGGGGGGAGGGATAACGTTGCGTTTTGGGAATTCCTTACAATAAGGAGAATAGAATGAGTTCTTTCAGGATGCAAATAGGCTCATTATTGTGTTCACTGGCTTAAAAGAAATCGTTGTATTGAAAACTGGATGAATGTACTGAAGAAAAGATGAAAGACGAGCTTGTGACCATGGATGATCTACAATGGAAATAACTAAAACGTGTTCAAATCACGGAATGTGCTTGAATCCTATTTGAAAACTCGTTTCCTAATTTTTTGGAAGCAAAATCAAATGTTACGTTCATATCATTTTCCTCCCAGATAATTTTTTGCCACGTTGATTCTGCTGATGAGGAGATAGGAAAGCCAATTGCAGAATTTTTTGGTGTCACAGTTGACAAACCCAAGGTGATCAGATTTTGCTTTGCTCTTCCTCGCATCCTCCTTATGTCTGATCATTTTGAGGATAGTAATCATGTGCGTTTTATTGTGGAACAGGCTGTTGCTTTCACAGTTACCGATGAGCAACCAGTGAAATACTTATTTGAAGATGAGATCACAACTGAGAAAATCAAGGTTCGACATTCTATCTCAAACAATTACTCTTATTTTCATACACATGCAATCTTGAGTTTGGTCTGTTTGTCTGTTCACATCAGGAATTTGTGAGTAATTTCCTGGAAGGAAAGCTGCAAGCATTCTATAAATCTGAACCAATACCTGAGACAGTAAGTAGTTTTTGTGATTTGGGCTCTGAAGATGTTTGGATGAATAGTGGATTGGACTCTATAGCAGCAATGACCCTCTTTACAGAATGACGAAGATGTTAAGGTGGTGGTTGCAAACAACTTCAATGAAATCGTCTTGGACGACTCCAAAGATGTCTTACTTGAGGTATCTAATTCATTTCCTCTTTGCCTGACAATATGAAATATGTCTATTGATGTTATATTTGTACGTGGTGGGTAGATCTATGCCCCATGGTGTGGGCATTGCCAATCCCTAGAGCCTATCTACAGAAAATTAGCAAAAGCATTGAGCAGCGTAAAGTCTCTAGTCATTGCTAAGATGGATGGGACTGCTAATGAGCATCCAAGGGCAACGGTAAGAGTTCAGTTTCTCAAAGCATTCACATGGACTCAATTTATATTTTTCTTTCTCTCATTGTGGTATGGGGCTTGCAGGCCGAAGGCTACCCCACCCTTTTGCTCTTCCCGGCAGGCAACAAAAGTGTCGAACCGGTGAGTTTCACAAAAACTACGTATGGTTGAATCAGAAAGGAATTTAAGTTTTGTAGAGGAACAAAAAATACCGCAGCTAATCTGCTAGCTTATTCTCAACAGATCACTGTGGAATCAGAGAGATCTGTGAAAGGCTTGTATCAATTTTTGAAGCAAAATGTTGCCATTCCATTCACACTGTCGAAACAAAGTGGAGCTGGTGAAACAGTAAGTACGATTGGTAACAAAGTGGAGGATGCTTCTACATCGGATAACATAAAGGATGAATTATGATTTTATATTACAAAGTTCTATTGTTAATCTGAGGCATTAGGAAATCTGAGTCCCAGACGAATTAGGTACTATTTCACAACTGAAGGCATATATATTGCAGCCAAAAGTCTTGCATTGTGCTGTTTTGAAAAGCTTTTTTAGGAAGCTCTCTATGCATTTCAGTGGAATATATCTTTATGAGAATCATAAGTCATCAAGTGGGGAGATCTGAACTGCAACTTCTGTTGCCTTAGCTCTTGAGTTCTCTCATTATTTGCAAACCGAATGTGCAATATACATTTTCAATCATTTTCAAAGGCCATTAGATTAAAAGCCCAATGCTATGGCAGCATCACATTTTTTACTGTTGTTTTGACCTAAAGGCTAATTAATTGATATACACAGTTCCACAAGATGGAATCTCACATAGTTTCTCGTGGCTTATTGCATTACATATCATGCCATACATAACATGAAAAATCAATGACCAACTCATGAGATTAGTTAGCACTCCGGAATTCGAATGTGTAGTAGATGAGCATCTAAACAAAATCATTTGTAAGTTTTTACCGTTTTCGATGGTGTGGTATACAGGTTGTAAAGGTGTAGTTACATGTGGGAAATAATGGTTGATAGCATTTCAAGTCCTGGAAACAAAGGATAAGTTGGTGTTGTAACTTGTACTGTTGCGTATAAGTAGTTTTGATTGTAGAAACATGGGGGAGATTGTACTAATGGCAGAGTTCAGTTTACTTCTTGTTCTGAGAATAAAGATTTGTATCGCAACGTGTCTAGGAAGCAGATAATGAAGCACGTTTAAGAGCACAAACAGTGTTAGCTTGGCCTACGAAATGACAGACAGGGATAGCAAATTACAGACATATATGCATGCGAAAGAGTCAGCACTCAACGAG
>JBBBWG010023001.1:45541-75220 GCA_037176905.1 Azolla pinnata
GCTTGGCCTACGAAATGACAGACAGGGATAGCAAATTACAGACATATATGCATGCGAAAGAGTCAGCACTCAACGAGAATTGTAACGTGTATGATTACTCCTGCCTGTATCAAAGAATCGATGGCACGTCGAAATAATAAGATTCTTCTACACAGTGCTGACTTAATTGGGTTCAATTCAAAGTTGTTTGTTTGGCTTGTCATGATCGGGGATGAATGCTTGCGGTATCCACTGGTTCCCTTCGCCTTTGCTTTTTCGTGAAACAGCAGCTAGTGTGCATTGCATAAGACGGGGATTTCCGATGCGGATGCTGCGGCTGCCCATGTACATATGATGATTTGAGGATTGGATTCTCTGCAATTTGTACGCAGCCATTTTACATGTGATGATTTGAGGACTGGATTCTGTGCAACTTGTATCTGATGGACAAGAGATGACCGGTCCAATGATCCACGGAGGTTTTGTTTAGTGATAGGTCAAAACATCCGATATAAGCTAGAAAGCCACAAGAAAGAAGTCTTGAGGATCGGAAAACGTATAAGAACGTTGATTCGAACATTAAGGTGTCGGGATGACAGACGTTTCTGCGGGCCATGATGCGGACCCTTCAACTCCAGGGCCCAGACCACTTTGTTCGATCCTCAGAAGTAACTATACACACATCTTGCACGTGTCCCTTCTCCATCTCTTTCTCTCTATCTGTTTCTCTCTCCCATTTTAATATTCTCATGTTCGTGGTCTGGGGAGATCGATCACAAGTTTGGCACATCTTCTGGTGGTTCTCGATCGATGGCACTGTGCGGGAGATCTGAAAGATCCAACCAAGTTTCTTGCCACTGCGTCGCACACACGTTGCCGTCCTGATCGATTCGATTCTTCGTTTCTCCTCCTCCTCTTCCTGCTCCCTCCTCCTTGTGATCCATCCGTTATCCGAAAAATGTGATTGCTCGTTGATCTGGTCAACCCCGTTGGTGACAGGTCACCTGTGCGTTGAAAGCCTCGGCGTTTATGTTTCGAATGCCAATCGAGACCCAAAATGCGGCAAAGACGGTACTTAACTTTGCCTCTCGGTTTGTCGAGGGGTAAGGTGGTTTTTACTAGCATCGGAACTCGCATCGACATGCAAAAAACAGGAGTCCAGAGTCTGGGCTACCTCCCTGCCTTTTTCCTCTCTTCCTTTTTCAACTGCAGGGTAACTGACTGGCCTTGGCCTTTCCATTGAGTGATTGATCGTTCGGGTTTCACAACTCGGGGACAACTTACACAGAAAGCGAGCAAGGGGAACCGATGAACATGGAGCCAACAAAAAAGAAGAAAGAAAGAAAGAAAGAAAGAAAGAAAGTCAATAGTAGCAGCAGCTGCTACTGAAGTAGTTGCGATAGCAAGGGTTTTTTTTTTTGTATTGTCATGTTGTTTTAATACAAGCATACATTTATGAAGAGAAAGAAAGCCAAAGAAGTAACTTTAAAAGATGGGTAGGGCTAACAAATTTTACATGTAACACCAAAAAGACTACAAAAGCGAGGTTGGGTTGGTACTCTCTTTCTCTCTTTCCTCTCTTTGTGTCTCTCTCTTTGTGTCTCTCTGCATCTCTCTTTCTCTCGGTATTGGACACAAGCAAGATAAACACAGACACTGTGTGTGCCTGTGTTTTTCGAGCCAGAGGAAAGAGAGAGAGGTGGGATGGATGACGAGGAGGAGAAGAGGAAGAGCCGAAGGGCTCCATTGCTCTCCATCGATGCTGGCAGGAACAACTCGTACAAAGCCGAGAAGCTGGTGCCGCTGGAAGCCAATAACAATGGATTGTACATGGATTGGATGCATCGGCCCATCCACGGCCGGACCAATTTGGGCGGGTGGACAATCTCGCTCTGGATAGCAGGTAAAACTTGGGTCTCTCCCCGAGAGAACACGACAACCACGCTCTATCGGTAAATCTTTGAACAAATTTGTAGATCAACATCGTCTGACTGCCAATTGTATGTGGGGATGATCCTGGAATCGGACCGGATCGGATTCGGATCGGATCATGTCGAAACTCGTCGTTGTGGCTGGATGGATGGCGCTGATGAACAACATAGTGGCGTTCGGGTGGTATTACTCGGCCTTCTTCGGGATCATCGCGAACCTCGTGCTCTACTTTGTGCAAGTGTGGGGCCTCTCCAACTCGGATGCCGCCAACGCGGTGACCACGCTGTCGGGCACGGCCTTTGTGTTCTCGTTCGTCGGGGCGTTTGCGAGTGACGCGTACCTCGGCCGCCTCTGGACGTCCATCGTCTTCCAGGCGCTGTCGCTCACGGTATACAATAATTATGCATTTTGCTGTGCATCTGGATCCATTCAACGGATGGATGGATGGATCGATCCGAGATCTTGTGTTGGGATCGGGTGGATGAGTTCGATGCGATTCGTCGATGGATCGACCGATTCGTGCACCCAGAATCGATCGACCAGTCGGTCCATCAGAGGGATGATCGATTCATCGGTGATGCATCGACGGTCGATTCGTATTCCACCCCCATGGATGGACGTAGATCCGTCGATGTGCATCGGCCGAGCGATCGGGCACGAGCGATGAGATACGATGGGATCGATGGATCGATTCATCAATCAGCCGATTGCGTGGAACGATGGATCCACCCACATGTATGGAATCGATGGATCGTGGAGCCGAAGGGATGGGGATCGGGGTGTATGTAGTGCATCGGCGCGAGCACGGTGGCGATATGCTGGTACAGCGCGGCGGCGGAGGCGGGGAGCAGCAGCGAGGGGCAGCTGGCGTGGGCGAGGGCGGGGATCATGGCGCTGCTGTACGGGGTCGCGGTCACGTCGGGCGCGGCCATGCCGGGCCTCACGTCGCTGGGCGCGGACCAGCTGGCGGGCAGGTCGCAGCGGCAGAAGTCGCGCTACTTCACGGTCGTGGCGATGGCGATCGCGCTGGGGCAGGTCATGGGGACGACCGCCGTCACGTACGTCGACAGCGTGCTCGGCAGGTTCGCTAGCTAGCTAGCTAAAAACAAATTATTCAATGATTTAGCTAGCCAAGTTTGGGTCTAAAGAGAGAACTGTAACTACATCTGAATATTATGTGTGTGTGTGTGTGTGTTTGTTTGTTTGTTTCTAGGTGGGGGCTGGGAGTGGGGCTGTGCGCGGCCGAGGCCGGGCTCGGGCTGCTTCTCACGCTCGCCGTGGCCCCGTGGTGCATTCAGTACCGGCCGGGCGGGAACCCGCTGGTGCGCATCGCGCAGGTTCTCGTGGCCGCCGCCCGCAAGCGGCAGCTTCCCAGCAAAAATGCCAATAACGCGGGCCCCCCCGAGCTCTATGAGCTCCCCGGGCACGAGAGCCTTTCGGCCATCCCCGGCTGCCGCAAGCTCCCCCACACCGACTCCCTCAAGTAACTCTAGTAGCGCGATTTGATATCATATCACTGTAATAACCACTGATCCTAGGGATGGCGGTGGTGATGATCTGTCGAAAAATATCTGGATGGATGTTGTGTCGAGCAGATTCCTGGACCGCGCGGCGCTTGTGAGCAGCACGCCCCGGGGCCCCAAGGAGGTGGGGGGCGACCCATGGCGGCTGTGCACCGTGACGCAGGTGGAGGAGCTCAAGTGCCTGCTGCGCGTCATCCCCGCGGGCGTGGCGTCGACGTGCATCGCCGCGATGGCGGCGCAGATGAACACGCTGTTCGAGGTGCAGGCGGCGGCGATGAACATGCAGGTCACGGCCTGGCTCGCGATCCCGCCCGCGTCGATGCACCTGTTCTCGATCGCGGGCTCGATCGCGACGGGGGCGGCCTACAACGCGGGGGGCGCGAGGCTGCTGGGGAGGGTCCTGGGGCCGTGCTCGGGGAGGAGGAGGCGCCAAGGGCTGCCGCCGCCGCCCTTCTCGCCCATCACACCGTCGGCCTCCAGGGCTGCCGCCGCCGCTTCGTCGTCGTCGTCGTCGCCGCATCACCATCATCAGCAGCAGCAGCATTACCATCAAGCGACTTCGCTGCAAGTGCAGGGGACCTCCATCTTTCTAGGGATCGTGACCATGGCGGTCGCGGCGGCGGTGGAGGCGGCGCGGCTGCACGCGGCCGCAACAACCCCCCGCACCACGCTGTCGGTGCTCTTCCTCGTTCCGCAGACGCTGCTCGTGGGCGTGTGCACCAACCTGATGTACGCCGGCAGCCTCAACTTCTTCTACACCGAGGTGTCGGACGGCATGCGCACCGTGAGCGGCGCCGTGAGCCTGCTCTTCCTCGGCGCCGGCAACTACCTGAGCAGCATCCTCGTGGCCGCGGTGGCGAACGCGACGGCCTGGATCCCGACCGACATCGACGACGGCCACGTCGACTACTTCTACGGCTTGCTCGCCGCGCTCCTCGCCGCCGCGCTCGCGCTCTTCCTCGCCTACGCCCACTTCTACACGTACCGCGACGTCCCCGCGTCGCCCAAGCCTGGCCTCCCGCCCGCCCATTAGTCCGGCCCACAAAACACCTCCATCTTCTTACCACTCTCATCTTTCACGTTTTTCTTGTGCGATGATGCATCAAGAAACACACGCGCACACACTGCTTTTGCTGAGCCGCCATTTTGTTTGTGCCAATGGCTTTAGACCAAACAAACGGATCTGATCCCAACACTCTTTCCTCTTCTTCTTCTTCATTCTTTTCTTAATACACATTTCATTCGCCCTATGAGAATATAAATTATGGATGGTAATAACTACTTTCTCGTCCTGAGGTAGGTCTCACGCCCCTTCACACTACCACATGTATATATCCTATGTAAAGACCTGCCCTGCCTATAAGCCCGTGTCATGATGCATTTAGAGGTCCAGATCAACAACAGAAGAACCCAGCTTTTTATCCTCTCTCTTCTCTCTCTCTCTCTCTCTCCTCTCTCCTCCCTCTCCCTTATGAGGCGCCCGCATGGTATTCGAGCCCTAGGCTCGCCTCCCTCCCTGTTGCTGCTTCCTCGCAAGCTTTTCTTGTCGGTCAGTGCTTTTGCCACTAGCTCATCCGGGCGCAGATCCGATTCGAGCTGGATTCCAACCTCCAAGCAATGCTACTCCTAGTGGCGTTGCCCTTTTCCTGGTGACTGTTCATCACCGCGCAAGTGTCGATGGCCAACCTCACTATCAAATTCCTGATGGTGCGCATTTGACAAGAGAAAAAAATCATGCATAATGGTGCGCGTAATGTGAGTCTAACACCCTCAACCCAAAATGCGGCGCAAAGACTTTAGAAGGGGACCGCTATTTCGAAAGAAGAACAAGGTTCGGCCTAACTCTACTCCGACAGATGTGTGTTTATATTGCGGTCACAATAGACACATTGAATGTGAATGCCGGACCAAGCATTGAGAATAACAACAAACGCAGCCACACCAAAAACAACATGCAAACAAAGCCACACGAAAAATAACACGGCTGACGTCCGAGAGCACATCGTCAACAACTAAATGCCCCTAAGCTTGGATAATAAGGTATGGAGAATTTACAACTATTTAGATTGTCAATCGATAGTAGCCATTGCATTTCTTTCACCAAAAACACTATCGAGTGGCTAATTGATACTAGTGTCACTCATCACATGACGTTGCAAAAGAAATAGCTGGCTTTGCGACTACAAGCTACTTCCAAGCAACATGCATCTCACTCAGGGCCATTGACGTCGATAACTTGTACGTGACCTTACCGAGTGGAGTAAACGTTACCATCTCCAACATATACCATATTCCAGGACCTAGCTAGAGTATTCTCTTGGTAACGACGACTACAACGATTAGATCATCCATTGAATTCTCTCATTAATCTTGTATCATTCACTTCAAACGCCCTAATGAAGAGTTTGAGATTATTAAAGTACCCCAAAACAATCGTTTGTATCCAATAACCTTATCGATCTCTAATCTACATCATGTAATTGCGGGTGTCTCATTCGCTTATAGCCTTCATCTAACCAAAGTTGTGTCCACTCTCATGTGCCATTATTGAATTTGGTCACATCAATAGCACCACACTAAACCATAATGGTAAAAAACAAGTTTTTGTGCCCGCTTACCTTTGTGCCCACTTACTTAACTTATATTTGAACCTTTTTAACTATGTGAAATATGTATCCTAAGGAATTCTTGCTACAAGAGTCACCCTAGATCCCAATCAAAATCCGCTTAGTTAATTTAACTAGTCCATAACGACCTCCATGGAAACAAGTTCACACACGAGCTCTCATTATTTCTTAAGTTTTATCGATAACTTAAGCAAGTATACGATCATTTACTTTCGAAGACAAAGTCTAAAGTACTCACCTATTTCAAAAATATTGTAACCTCGTCATCCGGCAATATGATCTTCCTGTCTAAGTACTTAGCTGCTCCAATATTGGTGGTATGATGAATACGACTCAAGTGAGTTCCAGACCTCTTCTAAAGATGTAAGCATCGAGCAATAATTTACCATCCCATACACATCTCAACAAAATGGGGCGTTCAAATATCAAAGCCGCTAGAGCGATGCTACTCATAGTGGGACTCCCCAAGAACTATTAGGAAGAGTCAATGGAAATGGTGTGCTACATTCAAAACCGAGTTTTGGACGCCACCAACCCTAACGCAACTCCATACTTCCATTGGTTTGACAAGTCCCCGAATGTTCAATATTTAATTAGAATCTTTGGATGTATAACATACTCGGTGAAAACATTGGATCTAAGAAGGACGTTAGATGCAACAAATATCAAGATAATCTTCATTGGCTACAACGATCGGCTCGGCGTCGAGGCATATCGACTATACGATCTAACCCATCGAAGGTTCCACTGCGCTCATTCGACCAAATTCGTCACTCAATTAGCCCTCAACATGAAAACTACAATCCTAATATCACTTCATTCACCCCATCTATCAACCCATCCCATTCTAAACCAACTCTAACAATTTCTTCTAACTCTTTTCCTGCACACTTTCACTCCTATTGCCCAAACACCAATCCTAATACCACCCTCAAACCTTAACACAAGTGCTTTAACACCCCACCACCTAGTGCTCCTCCATGGTCCCTTAGAACCAAAACCAAATCTCACGGCTTATTCCCCAATTCTCTAAATACACAATCCACCAATATATCTAACCCCACCCCAAGAGCTTGTGACAATCTTACCTGAACCACTCCACAAAGTTGTAATCGACAACCTTTACCTCCCTCCATATCGGTACAATCCATCCATCCACTATCCCTATTAGGCTGATCCTTAAAACTCGTCTACCCAAAGCTTCTAAGGTCTAATCGTTAAAAGAAATATATGAGAAAACCAACATCCTAGCATCTAGTGTACTCCAAAGGCCTAACTCACAACCACTAGATGTTATTGCCTTTAATCCATTAGATACCTTCTACCATTACATGATCCAAAGTTAATCATTACATGATGACTTCCATTTGTACAATTATAGCTCATTTGATATTTTATCTATACATAAAGCTCTCTCTAGATTGGAAGCAGCTTCATGGCGTAAAGTCATGCACTTAGGATTTGATCCTTCATGGATAATGGAATGTGGAAGTTAGTACCACCACCGACAAACCGAAAGTTACTGTCTTGCAAGTGGCAAGTACTCTGAAAGAAGTTCAATGTTGATAGTTTGATCTCACACTACAAAGTACGATTCCTGGTACATGACTTCTCACTAGTACCCAACATGGACTACGATGAGATGTTCTCTCCTGTACTCCAAATCACCTCTTTTGGGGCATTATTCGTCACCGTTATGCAATTTCGCCTCACCATGCATGAAATGATTTTCGAACCGTATTTCTGTAGGGTGACCTTCATGAAGATATCTACATGGACCAATGACTCGCTTATATCTCCAAGGATCATCCCTATTACATTTGTATACTAGTGAAATATTTGTATGACCTTAACAATCCCCACATTAGTGGTATTAAGGATTCACCACTTGTATGTCCAACCTTGACTATATCCATTTCTACTCTGACCCAGATGTATATAGCCGAAATGGCCCCAATGTCATCCTTATCCTAGCCATCTATGTAGATGACATTCTGATCGTATCCAAGTCTAACGATGTACTTTCTAAGGCCAAGAGTGAATTCCATGTATTATTCTCGATGCAAGATATGGGAACACTCTATTATTACCTTGGCATCCAAGTCTTCTAAGTCCTCTCCCATGGTCGTATCTATATAAGCCAACAATCTTATGTCGAATTCCTCCTAAAAAAATATAACACGTCCACATGTAAAGGGGTATGAAAAACCCTTACCAATCTCTCAGAACTAAAACCCCAACCTCATCATCGACGATTATCCCAACATTAGATATGGCGACATTTCCTCATGCCAGCATCCTCAGTGGCATCCGATACCTTGTGACATGTATAAGAATAGAACATATGATTTGTAACTAACTTTCAAGCACCTACTAAGGTGCCTTCAAGAAACTAAGGACTTCAGCATCACCTACTCGGCAAGTCAGCCTCTTTTAAAACCATATTTAACTTGCTCCTTAGATCCCAATTGGGGGTGATAAATAGACATTAAAATCGACATTTAGCTTTTTTCTCACTTGAAGCTATCTCATGGCAGTGTAAAAAGAATCAATGAAGTTGAATATATAACGATGCCTCTAGCGTTAGAAGAAAAGAATTTAGTTAAAACACTACTTGACAAAGACAACACTATTCCTAGATCATACGCTTCTTCTTCAATGTAAGAACATGTGTCAGTTATAATGCTCGCGATAAATCTCAAGCACTTCGAACTAACTAAACATATTGCCATGAAACTTCATTTCACTAGAGAACTACTACTCGAAGGTAATATTGAGGTAATACATGTGCACATTGATAAACAAGCGATAAACTTTTTCACAAAATATACTCAAAAGTCCAAATATTACGAAAGTTATAAACAAATAAAACTAAAACCGACTTAGTTACTATTACCTAACTTGAAGGGGTGTGTAAGAATATAAATTAGATAATAAATAATAATAATAATAATAATAATAATTCTAATTACTTTTTCTCATGAGATGTCATGAGCTCTCATGGGCCATAAGCAAGGATGACGTCCCTTCATCCCACATGTGCATATCTTATATAAAGGCCTATAAGACTATAATAAATGTATCAATAATAGAGCTAGCTTTTCATCCTCTCTCTTCTTTTTGTACTTTCTCCTCTCTCTCCTTTATGAGGTGATCCGCATGTGCCACTCTCATGGATTGATTCTAATAAATAGATGATAGACCTCTCTCACTTGTTCTTACTATTTCTCAGGCTACCCTTGCTTGCAAATGATGACGGGTGACGATGACAACGACAAATTGATTATTATCTCGATTTTGCAACTCTTGAGCTATAGAGATGGTATTGTGGGTGATAACGATGACGACGAATTTATTACCATCTTGATTCTGCAACTCGAGAGCTATCAAGATAGCATTGTGGGCAGATACTGCTCTTTTGATGCATGCACATGGCTTGGGCAAGCTCTGTTCGTATGTAAATCGATCGATGGGCACATTCATTTCTCTATATGTAATGTACGTTGATTGATCAATGTGCGCATTTGTGTCGCTACGTGATTTGATAATGCGAATGCGTTAATGAATGAGGAGGTTGGGTGTCATGAGCATGAAACACAACAATCGAGCAAGTGCAATTACAAACATTGGAGCAGAACCAACGGTTTGCTCGTTTTGCCTGCATGCACACACTAGGGCAGAGATACAACCTTCACATGTGAGACACCCGCAGGATTTCATGAGATGTTTCACCACCATTTTCAACAAGATATAAAAGTAATATGTCAATCTCGCCCGAAACTTCTGTTCACTTGTAGTAGTGCTTAAATTGAGCTTACTAGGTTCAAACACGTGTCCTTGGCAATGCCAGAGGCATCCCCCCCACCCCCATAAACTTGCGCTTCTTTCTATGAAAATATATATTTCTATCTTGTCATCAGTTATCAAAGAACATAACTAAAGGCCTGTTTCCATCACATGTTGGGCTCTGACCATGGAGTAATCGAGACATGCAGACTTGATTCTAATGAACCTTATGCCAAATCATTCTTGTTGTCAGATATGCCTTCAATGAATGAGAAAGGGAAGTTTATCCAATAACAAAATGCATGTTATGTCTCTTTATTTAGTTGGAACTTTCCCTATGATTGTGAACTCTAGAGTTTATGCCACAAATCCATCTTCACTTTGATTGCCCCACGGGCATGCCAATTGGGCTGATTAGTTCACAGGCACACAATGCGGACAATGCATTATCGTTGTTGTGTGGTTATTTTTATGTACACACAAAACTAAAACTGTATGCATGTATATCTAGATGTATATGTGCATGTATGCATTCATAGGAGAATAAGCAGGTATGCATGTATATTTGGATAAAGATGCATGTATTTTTGCAGATGCAGGCTAATATGCATGTATGTATGCATATCCAAGTGAATATACATCTATGTATCCAAATACATATGAATATGCATGTAATGTATGTATATATACAGATGAATGCTTATCATACATGTGCATATACACATGAATATGCACGCATGTATGTAGATTCAGGTTTATATGTATGTATGTATGCATATATAGGAGAATGTGTAGAGATGCATATATATGTGGATGAATATTCATGTATGTATGCAAATGTAGGTTAATATGCATGCAATATATGTATATATAGATTAATACACATCATACATGTACATATACACGTGCATATGGATATATGTATGTATATACAGGTAAATATGCATTATGCATGTAGAAAAACAAATAAATATACATGTATGTATGTAGATGCACGTTAATATGCATGTAATGTATAGATATACAGATTAATACACATCAAACATGGGCATATCCACATGAATATGCATTTATGTATGCATATACAAGTAAATATGCATCATGCATGTATATCTAGATGTATATGCAGGTAACTATGCATCATTCATATGACTAAAGAGATGAATTTGTAATTTATGATGTGCATTCATCGGTATATACATATATTCAATGAATATTGACCTGAATCTACATACATACATGCATATTCACATGAATATGCATGTATGTATGCATATGCAAGTAAATATGCATCATGCATGTAAAAACACATATGAACATACATGTATTCATGTATATTTAGATGTATATGCATGTATGTATGCATATGCAAGAGAATATATAGGTGGATGAATATGCATGTACGTATGCAGATACAAGTGAATATATGCATGTATGCATGCAAATATAGGCAAATGTGCATGTAATGTATGCATATGCAAATGAATACTTATCATACATGTACAGATATACATTAATATGTAATGTGTATGTATGCATATGCAACTGAATATGCTTGCCTACATACATATTCAGCTGTATATGCATACACAACTGAATATGGAAGTATGGATGAAAATGCATGTAGGTGAGTATGCATGCATGTATGCATAACATTTATATATACACACATTAATATGCATATTCATGTGTATCATACTATGCATATTCAAACATATTGTTTAGGTTGCTAATTGCATCGCTTAGCGACGTGCTATACATATTTACGTCGCATCTACATTGGGAGATGTTGCTAAGCGACGACTCTAGGCTAATTAAGAACAAGCGTCACTCTAGTTTGAGTTTTTAAAAAACTTGAAAAGTTTAAAGGGAAAGTTTTTGATCATCTAGTCGTCATCTACTACCCATCTGCTACCCGGACATGCAAGAACACCTACCTGTCTACTATCCATTTGCTACTCGCGTATTGTTGGTCTTGCAAGATACGCTTATGAATATTCTACTGCTGAATCTATTGTTGCATACATCTAAACTTCTTGTCGTTAAGAGACATGGACACCAGGCATGTCTTCTTCCCTCAATATTCATCTAAGGCTGTGTCAATGTGGATGTATGAATGGATATATCTATGGGTGGATGTGTCAATGTGGATGTATGAATGGATGTATCTATGGGTGTATGAATGCACCTACATGGATGTATATATCTAAGTGATCAATGTATCTATCAATGTATGATTGTATCTATGCGTTTGGATGGGTGAATGTATGAATGTGTCTGTGTGGATATATGAATGGATGTATCTGTTGCTGTATGAATGCATTGAAATGTGGATGTACATATCGATGTGGATGAATGTATGTATGTGGCTGGACAGGTGGATGTAACTTTAATTTAGACATTGTTGTGGGAGGCCGTCAGGCGGAACAATGCAGTAGCTTCCAACAGTATGTTGGAGCTGTCAAGAGGTATGTTAGACCAAAGAGAATATCAGATCTGAAGGAGGAGGCTTCAGATCTGAGGTAGTCAGAAGTGGAGGCGGCAGTACAAGAGAGAGTTAGAGAGAGAGAGATAGGCACAAGAATAGAACTTCTATTCACTGGAGTTGGAGCAACCAACTTAGAACGACCATACAAGCTTGGTATTTATACCCCCAAGTTAGGGCTGAAGCATTTACAACTTATTACAAATATGATCCGTTCACTTATGGACAGTGTGAACACGGCCATTAGATGCTCGTATTCGACACTCCCTTGTAATGGGCGTGTTCCAAAAAATCCATAAAAAAGAAAAAAAAAGGAATATACAAATTTTACAAATCTACGAAGGGGCTGATATACTGCGGAATAGTACGATCGTAATAGTACAATCGTAAAAGTGTGATCGTAAAAGTGCGATCGTAAGGAATCAGCTCCACGCCCATCCGATCCCGTAAGGACCGAAATCTGTCCGTCGAAAGACTCTTAGTCATCGCGTCTGCAACATTGTCAGTCGTAGAGATCCTCTCTAGACTGAGCATCTCCTTAGTTGCACAATCCCGAACGAAGTGGTAGCGAACCTCGATATGCTTAGAAGCATTGTGATGTACCAGATTCTTCGCTAAAGCTACGGCTCCCTAACTGTCGTTGAGTACGATCGGAATCCATTTCGAATTAACTTGTCGAAACGTACGAGCTAGTCGTCCGAGCCAAAGCGCTTCCTTCACTGCGTCCAACGCAGCTACATACTCCGCTTCGGTCGTACTTGTAGCCGTACAATCCTGTAGTTTCGATCTCCACGAAATGGCGTCGTACCCGAACCTAAAGAAGTATCCGGATGTCGATTTTCGGCTGTCGAGACAGCCCCCATAATCCGAGTCGGTGTAGCCTACTAGGCCTAAGGGTTCATTCGGTCCGAATTTGATGCCGTAGTCTTGTGTGCCAACGAGATATTTGAGGATATGCTTCATTGCGTTCCAGTGTGGGCGACCGAGATTGTGTATGAATCTGTTGACGACGCCAACCGTATGCGCTATGTCTGGCCGCGTCGTGACCATAGCGTACATCAATGAGCCAACAGCCGGTGCGTATGGTACCGACTTCATATGGTCCCCCTCCGGACCGGGTGTCGAGCAGTCCTTCCGTGACAGCCGAAGGTTGGCAGGTAGCGGTGTCGTAGCAGATTGAGTCGTATGTATGCTGAATCGCTACAAATTTCGTCGGCTGTAGTCGGACCGAGACAGATACAACTGTCGCGAATGTCGATTCCATGTGATCTTCATCCCGAGAATATGATGCGCCGGACCAAGGTCCTTCATTGCGAATTTCAGTAGCATTTTTCGTCAGAGCTCGGCAAGCTCTCCGATATGTCGACCGGAGAGCAGCATATCGTCCACGTAGAGGATGAGGAAGATGGGACTTCCATCTGGTGCGTCCTTACTATAGAAACAATGGTCCTCATCTGATTGAAGAAAGCCGATCAATCGTACGAAATCGTCGAACTTCCGATACCATCGCCTCGGAGCTTGTTTCAAACCGTACAAGCTCTTCCGTAACCGACATACGAGATATTCACGGCCTGGTGACGCAAAGCCTTGCGGCTGCTCCATATATATTTCCTCGTCTAGATCACCATGAAGGAATGCCGTTTTCACATCCAACTGAAGAAGCTCCAAGTCCTCGAGCGCGACTACGCCGAGGAGGAAACGAAGGGTTGTAATCTTAACAACAGGTGAGAAGACTTCGTCGAAGTCTACACTGTACTCTTGCCGAAACCCTTTGGCTATGATGCGCGCCTTATACTTCGGACTGGAGGAATCGGACACCTGTTTGAGTCGAAAGACCCACTTGCACGGGAGTGCTTTCCGATTCCGTGAAAGTTCCACCAAGTCCCAAGTCTCGTTTGCTCGGATGGAGTTCATTTCGGACTCCATTGCAAGTTGCCAACTTGCAGTATCCGTAGCTTCCATCGCTTCTGTGTATGTCGTAAGTTCACCGGCGTCCATAAAGAACAAGCCGGGAGAGTACCTCTCATGTGGCTGCGACAGTCTTTTTGATCGACGTGGAATGACTGGGTTAGTCGGTTCTAGTGCGATTGTACTTCGCACGTCCGAACTTGGGTCATTGAACCTGTTAGACTAATAGTAGCTCTGCTACTCAAATTTTCTGCAAGTACGGCTCCTTCCGTACTAAGAGGGTTGGCTGACCGTGAAGCCGACCTTGTGTGTTGTGCTGGGCTGTCCAAAGGAGTGGGTATGTCCGCAAACGTAACTCTCCGTAATTCGATTGGGTGATCGGCAGCCTTGTGCATTTCAGACTCGTTAAAGACCACGTCCGAACTTCGGACAACTTGGTGAGTCTCCGGGTCCCATAGGCGATAGCCGAAACTTCCGTTAGGTCCATATCCTAAGAAAACGCATTTTCGTGACCGTGACTCGAGTTTAGGACGCTCGTCCCTTGGCACAAGTGTGTACGCTTCACATCCGAATATCCGCAGCTTTCCGCAATCCGGTTTTCTTCCTGTCCAAAGCTCTTGCGAAATTTTCGATCCAAGAGGCCTACTCGGCGACATGTTGATAATGTGCATGATTGTGAGTAGCGCCTTGGCCCAAAAGCCGTCCGTAAGTCCGGAATGGTGCAACATAGAGACAATCCGATCCAGGATTGTATGATTCATCCGTTCTGCTACTCCATTTTGCTCCGGACTATAAGGAGCCGTAAACTCCCGTCTACTGCCGCGTTCTTGGGAAAATTGGACGAACTCGTCAGACTAATACTCTTCCCCGTTATCGGATCGTAGGCATTTCAGCTTCTGATCCGGTTGATTCTCGAGCATTGGGAGCCAATCCTTAAAGATCGTGAAAACATGATATTTTGTCCGAGTCGGATAAGCCCACACCTTCCGCGTAGCGTCATCGATGAAGGTGACGAAGTACGACGCTCCACCGAGAGACGGATTTGGCATCGGGCCATAGATGTCCGAATGGACCAAATCGAGCGGACTCGATTCTCTCGGCGCACTAGTCGGATTTGGGGCTGCGACTTGCTTGCCGTACTAGCAATGCTCGCAAAACTGATGGTCGGAAAAGGAGAGCTTGGGAATGTAGCCGGCCTTGGATAGATGCGTGATGCCGGCTTTGCTCAGGTGGCCGAGTCTTCCGTGCCATAGCGATGACACTTGAATATCCACGAGGATTAAGTCACCCTCTCTGAGTGTGACGTACAAAGGATACAATGAATGTATCTTCGGACCATGAGCAAGTAAGAGGTTCTCTTTGTGGAGACTCCACCCTCCTCACGAGAAGCTGGCACGGATGCCTGCTTTGTCGAGTTGTCCCTCGAGATGAGCGACCTTGAAAGCTCCGGGACGTGCCGAACATCGTGGAGTACGATCGTAGAGCCACCCGAAAAATTGAGCTCTACTGTACCAATGCCAATAACCGCACAATGCTGCGAATTTCCGACGTGTACAGGGTCGAAACTTCGAGCCGTATACTGTCGGAATTGCGATCGAAACGGAGTTACGTGGTAAGAGGCATCCGAGTCGAGTAGCCAGCTGGTGGCTTCCTCCGTTGTAAGCAGAACTTCTGCTTCGGTCGTGCTCTCCACGGTGAGGATGTTCGGATCATCCTCTGTACTATCTCCGATTGTGCGCCGTGAATTCGTAGAAGATGAACCGCAGAAGTTCACCTCCTTCGTACGAATGCCCTTTTGTGTAAATTTTTCGTTATTCGCTTTAAGGGCTCGGCAGTCGGCCTTATTGTGTCGAGGTTTCTTGCAATAATTGCATGTCCGTAAATCCTTGGATTTACTTTGGTTTCTTGTCACGTTCGACACGCGCGAGGAACTTCTTCCACGATGTTGCGATCGATCACCCGTACTCTGTACGGTGTAGGCTTCACTTGCCGAGTTCTGAATGAGCGTCTTCAGACAGAATGGAGCTCGTAATCTCGGAGTACTTCATGGCCACAGCAGATGCGTTGCATACGGTCGTGACGAAGGTTTCCCAGGACTCATCAGCAGTAGAGCTTTCAGCTCATCGTCGATCGTCATCCCTTGTGCTGACAGCTGAAAAATGATTCCTTCGTAGTCGTTCAGGTGAGCCGTGATCGAGTCGGATTCTTTCATCCGCAAATTGTAAAGGCGCCGTATCAAATAGATCTTCGTAGCGGCCACCTTCTTTTCATAAGTGTCCGACAACGTCTTCCACAATTCTTTCTCTGTCATACACGACTGAACTGTGTAGTACACGGATTTAGACAGATGCATTGGAATGGTAGCACGGGCTACCCGGTCCAGCCTCTTCCATTCTTCCGGCTTGTATGTTGCCGGAGCGTTGTCGTGCCTTATTGGATTGATCTGGCCACGGACTATGAGATAGTCTTGCATTTGTTCCTTCCAAAAGTTGACGTTCGTCCAATCGAACTTCCTCAGACTCATCTCGGATGAGCCGGATGTCGAAGCCATTTGTCGGGAAGGCTTGTCCGTAGTTCTGTCCGGAGTGGTTACAATTGCGGGTGAGTACGACTTCACTGCAGTCTACCCGAACGCGGTCTAACCGAGTTGGATACGAACGTGAAGGGGTTTGCGGTTCTACTCGGAGTGGGCACGAGCACTACGACTTTGTTCGAAGTGAGTACGAACCATGTTGTATAAGTCCGAGTCAAAATCGGACTGTTACGCCTAGTCCGTGGAAGAACGAGTCGTACTGACTCTTTTGAAGCGGATTTCGGCCAAAGTACTTCTACACGGAGTGAGCACAAGCCACTGGCTCTGCCCGAAGTGTGTACAAAGCATTGTCAAAGAGAGTACGACTGTCGGAATTGTGGTCTAATCGTACACTGCACGAATTAGATCACGATAGAGCGTTTTACTGCAGACTGCGGTAAAACGGTCGTAACTCCCTATGGGTTGTTCCAAATCCAGTTTCGTATCTTCTGTTCTCTCCCTGACGTCGAGGCGAACACGATGATGTGTTGCACAACGAAAGACGTCGCCGAAAACTCTTAGAAAGCTCAAATCTTTAGTCGTCGGTTGGAAGGTTACGGATGGCCGTAATTGTCTTGAATCTTCTCTAAACCACATGCTCTTGATGTCCACACTAAGCTGAATACAGCAGGAAGATAGTAACAACAGATGACGGCCTGTAGTGGACGGAACCTCGCTCTGATTCCAAATGTTGTGGGAGGCCGTCAGGCGGAACAATGCACTAGCTTCCAACAGTATGTTGGAGCTGTCAAGAGGTAGGTTAGACCAAAGGGAAGATCAGATATGAAGGAGGAGGTTTCAGATCTGAGGCAGTGAGAAGTGACGGCGGCAATACAAGAGAGAGTTAGAGAGAGAGATAGACACAAGAATAGAACTTCTATTCACTAGAGTTAAAGCAACCAACTTAGAACGACCATACAAGCTTGGTATTTATACCCCCAAGCTAGGGCTGAAACCTTTACGGCTTATTACGAATATGGCCCGTTCACTTATAGACAGTGTGAACACGGCCATTAGATGCTCGTATTCGACAGACATTGCTATCTAAGTAAGATGGTGGCTAAGGATAGAGAACATAATGCATCAATGGAAAAATGGCAGTTTGGTTTATCGAACCACTAGATAGTTGCTAAAACAACATTCAACTCATTGAGAAGGAAGAATGGGATGAGCATAGGGCATTGATTGATTTGATAGGAAAAAAAACAAAGACAAGAAATTAACAATTAAATGCAACAAATTATGATGCAAATAGAAACCATTGGTGCCATTATGGTCTAGCAAAAACGTTTAGCAAGGTCATAAATTGATGATAGAGGATGCTACAACAAGAGATTAAGAAGGATTGCAAGTGATTGTGGAGAATCACGGCATAGTCGGCCTAGTTTGCAAAAAATTGTTTTACATTGGAGGTTTGAAAAATTGTTCAGATGAATATAGGTACTTGGTGAAGGCTCGAGATAAGTCTTCCCCTCCATTGTTTGATTGGAGTGTTTTTCAAACCACTAGAGTTGTCTCTATGCATCACAAGATAAATGACTCTAGTGATCCATTGATTTAATCAAATACATGTATAGACCTTTTGGGTTAGCATCATTGATAAATGCGATGAGGTGTCTTATATTGTAGAGAGATCTCTCTCTATTTCGTGGTGTTTGATGTCGTCAGTCTCAGGTCTACTTCCCATATTGATCTCTAGAATTAGATTTTGCATTTGAAGTTTAAGGTTCGGCTTATGGCACATGTCCGAATTGGCACAACATATTTGGTTATCTATTTATTAATTGAATTACAAATATGGCCTATTTGAAGTGATAAAGTCAATATGTCTATAATTTAACTATATTTGATAGTCAATTCTAACAATTCGACACTCATGTGCATTTCCTAACCAAAATAAGCCAACACTTCTAGAGTAATTCAAAAATCATTGTGCCACAATGTTTCCTGAACCTATGATGAATGTGTGTTGGGTGCGTGTTTTTTTATGATATATGTATAGCTAGAGTATATGCTTACATATGCTTCCATGTATATATTTATGTTTGTAGAACAAATTGTTATAGATGGGAAACGGGTTGAGATCGCAATCAAGGTGAACAACATTAGTTACAAAATCAATACTCACCTTCGTATATCTTCTATTTCTCACTTATTTCTTTTGTCCTTGTCTAGCTCTGTTTTGCTCTTTTATATTTTTCCGTGACAGTTTGTTCACCTTCCTCATTTTCCAAGCCTTAACATGTTTGATTTTACTGAGAGATTAAATCAGCTTAGTGAAGCTATGCATCAACTTCAACTTGAGAATAACAATTTTCGGGAATCGTTATGGAAACTTTAAGTTGGAATGTCGATGAAACTCGAGGAAGAAAAACGAACTCTCCTCCTACATCAACAAATCTTCTACTTATAGAGCATGGCCCCTCATCATCCCTTTGTCCAACTCTTCTCTATCCCACTACAAGTATAGAGCCCAAGGTTAGTTTACTTAACAAGTTCGATAACACGAGGGCGCACTTCCAAGGGTTCATAAATTAGATCAGGCTTATTATCAAACTACAACCACAACGATATTCAGATGACTTTTGTCAAGTTGGTCTCATTGGGACCGTTCTCTCAGCAGTTGCACAAGCCTGGTTTGCACCATTAGTCGAAACATCATCACCACTTCTGCAAAACCTTCATGCCTTTTTGACAGAGTTCGAAGCCACATTTGGGGATATGGACCGACGTTGAGCAGCCATCACCAAACTTTATTCGTTACATCAAGGTATGCGTCCAGTGTTTCTGTCTATGCCTCTGAATTTCGACAATTAGCATGTGATGTTCAGTGATGGCTAGCCACTTTGCGACTATTTTCGTTGTGGCCTTTGTAGCGATATTAAAAATTTACTAATTTTCCCAAAGCCTACTTCCTTGTTGCAAGCCATTACGCATTTAGTTAGTTGTGACAACCGACTTCTTGAGTTTCGTTAAGAGGAATAAGTAACATCAAGGTGGTAACCCACTTCGAGAACCACTCTAACATCATCATCTAATGGCAACCAATTTGAAATTGACCGAGATCGAGCCCCTCACCGAGGCTAGACAAAGGTTTTGACGAACCAATGGGCTATGTTTATATTATAGAATTTTTGCCCATCTAATCTGTTTGCCGAATTAAAATGGCCAGCGATAATGTTCTACAACTAGAAAGCCCTAACGACTAGAAAATGACGGTGTCCAATTACAGTAGGAGCCATGCGATATGACAATGTGAATTCATGTTGCTCCCAAAGTTTTGCTACCTCTACATTCTCAATAAACATCCATTTCAAGTTTAGTTCAATTGATTCCTTAATGTTTTTCAATTCCGGGGCAACCACATATTATATGGACAAAACGTTTATTCATAAACACAAACTTCCGGTTGTCCGGTTGCCCAAGACAATCCTAGTGGAAACTATTGATGAACATATGCTTTCTTCTAATGCAGTCAGAGAAGTCACTATCCCCCTTTTATAGCATGGGGATCACCAGGAGGTCTTGACATTTTACGTCATCACTTCACCTTGATACCCAATCATACTTGGTGTGTCCTGGCTAAAAGCATATAACCCAATTATCAACTGGTGCAACAACTCGATCACTTTTATATTGCAAATTAGCCTAGAGGTTTCCGGCGCTCATTTCTCCATTCGAGTAGGAACCAGCTCCAAGGCAAATCGTCATGTCAAAGTCTCAAAAAAGGCACTCATGTATAGTGCCATTGAGTTGATCACTACAAAATTTATACAGGTAACTATCACTAGAAAAAGAATGTGGATCACTTGCCCAACATTGACCCTATGACTGTTTAATCGATTTGCAAGAAGGTGCTAGTCTCCCTTTCAATCTAATTTATGCGTTGTTAAAACCAGAGGTCTTGGAGCTTTGGACTTATCTAGGATGATTCTTTGCTGAAGCGAATAGCAGAAGCCACTACGACTGACAAGTTTGCAACAAAGGTCAAGGCAAATATTGCAAACCCCTCCCATGAGCCTAAAAGGGCAGATTCTTGACTCTCTTCTCTTACGTTGCAAGCTTCAATACCTTTTCCTTTAGAAAGGGTACCCTATTTTTGAAGCAACATGGAAGCTGACACACCATTTGAAGCATGCCCCAAATATAGTTGTTGCATTTCATGAACGTTACCCACAAAAACCAAGTGGACGTTTTTTAGGGCGGCTTTAAAAGGAGAATAATGTCATATACACGAGTTTCGAACTCACTACCTTGTCCTTTAAAATCATTTGATCTAGCTGATTGATCAAACATAAAATCATAATATAAATATCAATATATATAAATTTAATATCTCTTTTTGATGTTTTAGAAAGTTTTGAAATTTTCTAGATACTTTTACATGCATCTCCCTCTTCTTGCATGCAGGAATTCTGAAATTATATAAATACAGGGGTACACCTTGATTGCAATAAAGGGGAACAACACTAGTTACATAATCAATACTCAACTTCGTCTATCTTGTACTTCTCTTTTATCATATCTACCCTTACCTAGCTCTATTATACTCTTTTATATCTATCTATGGCAACTACTTCTTGGAAACCTAGAAACCATTTGTTTAAGTACTCATTGTGACATGATAGAGTTGTTGGGAGGTTTGATCTTGAGAACTGTGGATGAAACGACATCAAATGCCACAATGGCAATCCTCAAAACATCATAGTTGGATGTCATGGTGAACTGAGGACGTAAAACGTTGAGACCTCTTGGTGGTTCCCGAGTTGGAAGATGAGTGAGATAGTGGCCTCTATGCCTAAACCAAAGGAGAGCATGCGCCCATCGATATGTGGTTGCCCCAAAATCGAGAAGCACTAAGGGTAGAATTGAAATAGACTTAAAATGGATGTTTATTGGGAAGGAAAATCTTTTGTAGTTGTAGTGGAACAATGGGAGCAACATAAATTCAAGTTCTCCAACCGCAAGGCTCCCACTATAATTGGACACCATCGTTTTCTGATTGTTGGGGCCATCGAGTTGTATTGCTTACAGAGAATTTTCATTGGTTATTTTTCATTGGATAGAAATGAATTAGATGGGTGGAGGCACTACAATATAAACATAGCCCATTGGTTCGTCGATACCTCCGTGTAGCTTGATGAGTGGTAGGGCTTGAGCTCGATCAATTTCCATTGGCACAAAGTCATTAGATGACGATGTTGGAGGGGATCTTGAAATAGGTTGCCAACTGTCAGGGACAAGCGAATAGTGTAAGAATACTATATGGGTCAACCGAGTAGGATAATAAGAGAGGTTAGTGGAGTAAGAAAGAAGAGCGAATGATACGCAAATAATGGTTGGAATTATATTAATGATCAACTGGAGTACAGAGAAGGCTAAAGGGTACGTTGCAAAGGTGTTAAACCAGGATGGTTCATAAAGAGAGGAGGGGCTCATTTTATAGGTCTTCTAATGACCTGCATGTACATGCCACATGGCTAGCATTCATCTGCATGGCACGCCACGTGGCCACACACCACGTGGCGAACATTCACCTAAATTTCATGCACATATAAAATACTACTTGTTCGAGAACATTACAATATTATTATATACATGACATGTCGCATTGTATAAGGTTTCTTTATTTGCTAGACGAGGTCATCGGTTCGATCCGTGGTATATATCACGTCCTCATGACACCAACTTGATGCCACTCTTTTCTTTTCATAGAGCTCAAAAAGCCGATTTTCACAATTGATTGCTTGCGCGATGGCTTGCAACAAGGAAGTAAGCTCTAGGAAGTTGAGTAGTAGATCTATAACATCACTTCGAAGGCCCCGGCAAAAATGGTCTAAGAGCATTGACAATCCCACTGAAACATCATGTACTAATTTTCTAAATTCATAGGCATAGACGGACACCAACCTTCATATAATAGAGTTAGATAATGGCTATTCGATGTCGAACTGTATCCCCAAACGTCAGCTTAAACTCTACCAGAAAAAGAAGAAAGTTTTGTAGAAGTGGTGATGATGTTTCAACTAATGGTGCAAACCAAGCTTACGTAGCTCTTAAGAGAAGAGTCACAACGAGACCAACTTGATGAAAATCATTTGAATACTATTGAGCCTTTAGTTGGATAATAAGCTTGATCTAATGTCTAAACCCTCGGGAGCACGCCCTCATGTGATCGAACTTGCCAGGTAATTTGACTTTGAGCGTTGAAGAAAGGGTGGAGGAGGGACCAAACTCTATAGGTAGAAGCTTTGTTGATGCAAGAGTAGAGTTGTTTTTTCTTCCTCAATGTTTTCTTCCTCGATTTCAATCAGTGTTAACTTCTAGGTTGAAGCTTTTGTAACATCTCCCAAAGGTTGTCATTCGACTCCAGTTGAAGTTAAAGCATAGCTTCCATGAGTTGATTTATTCTCTTGAAAGATCCGACATGCTGACGCTTAGAAAATGGAAAGGTGAACAAACTATCATAAACGGGTAGCGCAGGATAGAACAAAACAAAGCAAGCTGGTAGAGCAAAGCTAAGGCAAAAGACAGGATACTGAGAGATGAGCAAGAAGCAAAAGATAGAATACTCAGAGATGAGCAAGAAGCAAAAGATAGAATACTCAGAGATGAGCAAGAAGCAAAAGACAGAATATTGAGAGATGAGCAAGAAGCAGAAGATAGATGAGGTTGAATATTCGATTCCGTAAATGATTTATAAAATTCTAAGAGTCCTACATGCAAGTAGAGGAGTTCCATGCAAAAGTTTCTAGAAAGTCAGGACTTTCTAAGAATTAGAAAGAGATATTAAATGATTTTTTGTTAGATCAATCGAGTAGACTAATTGACTATATAGACAAAGTTGTGGGTTTGAAACGATCTTTTCTTGGCGTATATATATGATACTAGACTTCCTTTATTATTTATATCTATTCTTCTTTTGCAAATAAGTGTTAGCACCGGGACAAGAAAAGAATAATAATTGTAGGAATAGAATGTTAAGATATATTATAAAGAAAGAATATTACAACTTCTCCGAGACTGGAAGAAGAAGAAGAAGAAACGATAGGGAGTTGCGATAATAATGTAAGCTAGAGAGCTAGGGATTGGTGTTGAACCGGAATGAGTTGAGAGGAGTGATGGCCCTGAATTTATAGGATGGGCTTGGCGTAGGGGAGGCCACATGCAGGAGAAGGGAGGTTGCAAAAGCAGTGCCACGTGTCATAGCTGCATGAATTCTCCAGAATGCTCAATCATGCCTTTTGCATATAGTTACGAATAATGATCAAATAAGCTAAATGGTTCGATGGATAAGATGATATAACACAAATGTTAATAGGTTTACCCAGATACCTGCGATGAAAAGAATCGACAAGGTCTGGAGAATTGGTAACATTTGTTGTAGGCTCCCAAGTACGATCGTTGGGACCATACCCAAGCCAGTCCACCAAGTAGTAGAGCTGATTGCAGATAATCTTGGAATCAAGGATAGCTGCAACCTCATATTCGGGACCATTAGTAAGGTGCACCAAAGGTGGTGGTGGCACAACACGGTTTGGAATAGTGCTAGTAGCACAAGGCTCGAGGAGGGAACAATGAAAGACAGGATGAAGACGTAGATGGGGAGGTAGATTTAAACGAAAAGGCACATCATTGATTTTTGTAGAAATCCAAAATGGGCCTAATCATTGATGATCCAATTTATCACAAGGGCGAGTTGTTCGCATAGGTCGCCGTAACAACCAAACAATATCTCCCTCTTGAAAGTTATGTGGCAATCGATGTCGATTGGCTGCTTTCTTATGAGATGCTTGAGCATGTTCCAAATGGGTCATCACCTCATCCTGGATTTGGCGAAGGTGAGATAAACAATCTTCAACAGCTAGATTAGTGGAAATGGCAGGAAGCTCGAGGAAACTCCATCGAGGGTGATGACCCGAATAGGCAAAAAATGGAGTGACCTTAGTGGAAGAGTGAACTCAGTCTGAATTATTGTAAGAAAACTCTGCAAAATGTAAAATAGTGGCCCAATCAACTTGTTGATAACTGATAAAACAACAAAGATATTGTTCTAATGTTTGATTAGTATGGTCAGTCTGACCATCAGTTTGCGGATTATAACTTGAAGAAAGGGTGCAAGCGATCTTGAAAAAGGGATAATAAGTGCCGCCAAAATTTGGAGATGAACCGCGGCCCACGATCACTAATGATGTTATTTGGAAGTCCATGTTGCCGAAATACCTCTCGTATAACAAGATCAGCTGTCTACTCACTAATAATGATCTTTATACATAGTAGGAAATGTGTCATTTTTGTACGACAACATGTGTCACATGTACGCACATACTCCTCAACAAAGCGACATAGCTTAGGCCACTAGAATGCTCGACGCCAAAGTTTTTTTAATCCCAAAATGCCCAGCCATAGAACTGTCATGGCAATGTTGTAAGACCTAAAGACGAGAAGGCCCATCAGGGACATACAGAAGAACCTTATAAAAGAGCACGTCATTTTGCCATGTGAAGTGATGGTAATTGACATGAGAATGTGGCGCCATGGAACAAGAAGCACGAGTTGGATCAATATGAGCCAAAACTTCTTGAGCAAAAGGATCTGTTGGAATATCTTGGCGAATAGAATTGAGGAGACTAGAATTAAGTGGCATGTCAGAAACCTCCATTGCTTGTAACCGGGCAGGTCCTAAAAGAACCTGCTTTTGATCATCAAATGTCACCTCACCAAGACAAGGGCCAAGATATGTCCTTCGTCATAAAACATCGGCCTTGCCTTGTTGTGAACCAGGTCGATAGATAATTTAAACTCAAAACAAGTGAGAAATTGTGCCTATCGAGCCTATCGTCAAGTTAAAATACGAGCATGTTCAAAGTAGATCAGATTTTTATGGTCATTGTACACTAGTATGGGATGAAGAGAACCCTCTAGGAAATGCCGCTATTGTTCAAAGGAGTCAACAATAGCTAGCAGTTCCTTATCATGCACTTCATAATTGATCTCAGCGGCAGTAAACTTATGTGAATGGAAGGCCACGGGATGAAGGAGTCCATCTTCTCCGTGTTCGGACAAAATACTTCCAAGAGCAAAATCAGATACATCAGCTTCTATAAGAAATGGCTTGAGGGGATCAACATGAGCCAATATAGGAGCGGATGTAAATACCTTCTTTAATTTTGTAAAAGCCTTGGCTGTACTAGCTATCCAAATAAAAGACTCATTCTTTTGGGTAAGCTGTGTAAGGGGCGAAATGAGAGATGAATAATTTTTTATGAATTTGCGATAAAAGCTGGCAAATCCTAAGAAACATTGAACATTTCAGATAGAACCTGGAGTTTGCCAATCTAACATTGTTTGGACTTTAACTTGATCCATAGAAATTCCTTCTGATTAAACAACATAGCCCAAAAATTCTACTTGGTTGCAGTCAAAATTGAATTTCTCCAGCTTAGCATAAATGCCGTAATCATGCAAGCGCTGTAGAATTTGTTGCATATGGGCATTATGTTCCTCCTGTGTCTTGGAGAAGATGAACAGATCATCCAGGTAAATAATAAGAAAAATTTCCAAAAAATCACGGAAGATGTCATTAGCCATATGCTGAAAAATTGCAGGTGCATTAGTAAAGCCAAACGACATGACTGTGTATTCAAAGTGACCATACTGAGTGCGAAAAGCTGTCTTCCACTCATCTCCAGGACGAATCCGAACAAGATTTTAAGCACCTCGAAGATCAATCTTAGTAAAAAAACTTTGCCCCACTTAGTATTTCTAAACGGCTAGAGATAAAAGGTAATGCATACCGATTTCTGATAGTGATCTTGTTTAACCCTCAATAATACACCACCAAGTGAAGTGAGTCATCCTTCTTTTTGACAAAAAAAATAGGAGCCCCAGTTGGAGATTTTGAATGTCGAATAAAACCGTTTGCTAGATTTTCATCAATGTATCTACGAAAAACCTCCAGCTCAGTTGGTGACAAATTATAGATCGGCCCCCATGGTGGCTCTTTGCCTAGCTTAAGATCAATGGGACAATCATAGAGGCGGTGCTCAGGGAGTATATTAGCTTTGTCTTTGTCAAAGACATCAATAGATTCTTTATACTTGTGTGGGAGCTCAATCTTTGGACTACCATTCGGATCTTTAAAAGGCTTTGCTGATACTGTAGAAATTTGGTGACATTCTTCTTGCACATGCCCATTTTGGAAACCTTCTTGACTTCGACATTGGATTGTGCGTCATCGCCAATCAATGCTAGGGTTGTGAAGCTCGAACCAAGGTAAACCTAGGACAATCGGATGCTCCGGACTACTAATAATATTAAAGGATATAATACATGCTAAATTATATAAAACTATTCGTAGGGGCTCGGTTTCTTCAGTTATGTTTCCAGAAGCAATAGGGCGTCCGTCTATGAATACTATGGAAGTCAGACATGGGAGTGTGTTCAAAGAGATTTTCTGTGATAAGGCAAAGTCTCTATCCATGAAACAAGAATTTGCGCCAGTATCAAGATGAGCCAAGACATGAACTTGATGATGACTTGAGGTACTAACTTCTACTTGGGCTAAGAAAACTTGACTTGCGTCTTTGGAAGAAATGGAACCAGTACTAGAGACCAGCTGTACAGAAGTAGGGCTATTAAACCAAATGGCTCCTATTTTGGCTGGACCTATTAGTTTAACTCGTCTTCTACTTGACTCAAAACTTCAAAGATATTTGAAAGAGTTGGACTAATAAGATTATTTGAGACAATTGGGCTAGGAAGACTGTTTTCAGATGGTCTTATTAGATTAAAATTAGGCGTAATACTAATTTGATTTATCTAGTGCTTTGCTCTATTGGGGCAATTGATAGCAATATGTCCGGGACCCTCACAATACAAGCATAGGCGATTTGTTCGACGTCTTTGCTTTTCCTCTTCCGGTAATGGTCCCTGCCTTTGTGTTGTATCAATCTCCATTGGTGTGTGGGTGAATCCATTGGAGGATTTTAGGATGCTTGCCTATGAAGTGGTCATGCTGCAACTGCTGCGTAGTGTTGTGTGTGGAGGTCATCAGTCGAAACGAAGCACAACCTCCCAACAGTATGGTGGAGGTGTTAAGGGATAGGTCTGAACAAGGAGAAGATCAGATCTAAAAGAGGAGGCTTCAGATCTGAATCGGTCAGATGTGGCGGCAAAGAAATGGGGGAGAGAGAGAGATAGTCACAAAATAGCACTTCTATTATCTAGAGTTTGAGCAACCAACTTTGGACGACCATACAAGCTTGGTATTTATACCCCCAAGCTAGGGCACGCCTTTCCGGCCTATTACAAATATAGCCCGTCCACTTATGGACAGTGTGAACACGGCCATTAGATGGCCGCATTCGACACTCCCCTGTAATGGGCGTGTTCCAAAAATCCGTAAAAAAGAAAAAAGAAAAATAGACAAGTTTTACATATTTACAAAGGGGTTGATATACTGCGGAATAGTACGATCGGAGTAGTACGAATAATCGTAATAGTACGATCCAGCCAAAAGTACGAACGATCGTAGTAGTATGATTATTTCCGCAGTTCGTTCGAAATCAGCTCCACGCCCATCCGATCGCGCAAGGACCAAAATCCGTCCGTCGAAAGACTCTTGGTCATCGCTTCCACAACATTGTCAGTCGTAGAGACCTCTAGACTGAGCATCTCCTATGTTGCGCAATCCCGAACGAAGTGGTACCGAACCTCGATGTGCTTAGAAGCATTCTAATGTACCGGATTCTTCGCTAAAGCGATGGCTCCCTGGCTGTCGCTGAGTACGGTCGGAATCCATTTCAAATTAACTTGTCAAAACGTACGAGCTAGTCGTCCGAGCCAAAGCGCTTCCTTCATTGTGTCCGACGCAGCTATGTACTCCGCTTCGGTCGTACTCGTAGCCGTACAGTCCTGTAGTTTCGATCTCCACGAAATGGCACAATACCCGAACTTGATGAAGTATCCGGATGTCGATTTCCGGTTGTCGAGAGCCCGCGTAAACCGAGTCGGTGTAGGAAACTAGGCCTAAGGGTTCGTTTGGTCCGAATTTGATGTCGTAGTCTTGTGTGCCAACCAGATATCTAAAGATATGCCTCACTGCGTTCTAGTGTGGGCGGCCGGGATTGTGCATGAATCTGCTGACAACTCCAACCGCATGCGCTATGTCTGGCCGTGTCTCGACCATAGTGTACATTAACGAGCCAACAACTGGTGCGTATGGCACATACTTCATATGGTCCCCCTCCGGACCGGGTGTCGGGCAGTCCTTCCGTGACAGCCGAAGGTTGGCGGGAAGCGGTGTCGTAGCAGATCGAGCCGAATGCATGCTGAACCGCTCCAAAATTCGTCGGATGTAAGCGGACTGAGACAGATACAACTGTCGCGAATGTCGGTTCCGCGTGATCTTCATCCCGAGAATATGATGTGCGGGACCGAGGTCCTTCATTACGAATTTCAGCAGCAATTGCCGTCGGAGCTCGTCAAGCTCTCCGATATGTCGACCGGAGAGCAGCATATCGTCCACGTAAAGGATGAGGAAAATGGGAGTCCCATCGGGTGTGTCCTTACTATAGAAGTAATGGTCCTCGTCCGACCGGAAAAAGCCGATCGATCGTACGAAATCGTCGAACTTATTACACCATTGCCTCGAAGCTTGTTTCAATCTGTACAAGCTCTTTGTCAGAATCTCGACTCAAACCTCGAAGCTTTGAGGCACACAACATGGTGTTGTGTTGAGCTAAACGACATGGATATACAAGAATCATGTATAAACTTATATAAGTTCATTCGTATTGTATGAGTTAGTCGTATTCTAGTCTTGAGTATATTCTACAGATATACTTAGGCATATTCTAGAGATAT
>JBBBWG010023002.1:0-11861 GCA_037176905.1 Azolla pinnata
GTCCTGGTCGGTCGCTTCCTCAGATCTGACACATCTTCACCTTTTCAGCCGTTTCTCCCCGCCTGAGTTTCAAAATCAATACTTTTCTATTCCATTGCGTAGCTTGCTCTCTTGTTGTTCGATTCTACCCTAAACCCCGCGTGAGTTTCAAAATATAAACTTTTTTGTTCCATTGCGTAGCTTGCTCTCTTCTGGTTTGATTCAAGTCAAAAAACTCGGAAATCCGATATCTCACCAGAGAGCTATGAGCTTTTTCAGGTGACGGGCGAAGTCCGCCGTGGTCCTGGTCGGTCCCTTCCTCAGATATGACACATCATCACCTTTTATGCCGTTTCTCCCCGCCTGACTTTATAAACCAAGACTTTTTTGTTCCATTGCGTCGCTTGCTCTCTTCTGGTTCGATTCAAGCCAAAAAACTTGGAAATCCGATATCAAACGATGGAACTATGAGCTTTTTCCCGTGAAGGGCGCAATCCGCCTTGGTCCTGGTCGGTCCCTTCCTCAAATATGACACATCTTCACCTTTCCAGCCGTTTCTCCCCGCATGAGTTTCAAAATCCAAACATTTTTGTCCCATTGCGTATCTTGCTCTCTTCTCGTTTGTTTCAAGACAAAAAACTTGGAAATCTGATATCGCACAAGGGAGCTATAAGCTTTTTCTGGTGAAGGTCGCAGTCCGCCCTGGTCCTTGTCGGTCCCTTCCTCAGATATGACACAACTTCACCTTTTCAACCATTTCTCCCCGCCTGAGTTTACTCTCTTCTGGTTCGATTCAAGCCAAAAAACTCGGAAATCCGATATCGCACAATGGAGCTATAAGCTTTTTCTGGTAAAGGGCGTAGTCCGCCCTGGTCCTGGTCGGTCCCTTCTTCAGATATGACACATCTTCACCTTTTATGCCGTTTCTCCCCGCCTGAGTTTCAAAATCCACACTTTTTGGTACCATTGCGTAGCTTGCCATGTTCTGGTTCGATTCAAGCCAAAAAACTCAGAACTCCGATATCGGACGAGGGAGCTATGAGCTTTTTCCTATGAAGGGCGGAGTCCGCCCTACTCCTGGTCGGTTCCTTGATAAGATATGACACATATTCACCTTTCAGCCGTTTCTCTCCGCCTGAGTTTGAAAATGCAATCGTTTTTCTTGCATTGCGTAGCTTGCTCTCTTCTGGTTCGATTCAAGCCAAAAAACATGCAAATCTAATATCGGACGAGGGAGCTACTAGTTGTTTCTGGTAAAGGGCGTAGTTCGCCCTGGTCCTGGTCGGTGCCTTCCTCAGATATGACACATCTTCACCTTTTCAGCCGTTTCTCCCCGCATGAGTTTCAAAATCCAAACTTTTTTGTTCCATTGCGTAGCTTGCTCTCTTTGGGTTCGATTCAAGAAAAAAACATGGAAGTCTGATATCGGACGAGGGAGCTATGAGGTTTTTCCAGTGAAGGGCGCAGTCCGCCCTGGTCCTGGTCGGTCCCTTCCTCAGATATGACACATCTTCACCTTTTCAGCCATTTCTCCCCGCATGAGTTTCAAAATCAAAACTTATTTATCCCATTGCGTAGCTTGCTCTCTTCTCGTTCGTTTCAAGACAAAAAACTTGGAAATGCGATATCGCACCAGGGAGCTATGAGCTTTTTCTGGTGAAGGGCGCAGTCCGCCTGGTCCTGCTCGGTCCCTTCCTCAGATCTGACACATCTTCACCGTTTCAGCCGTTTCTCCCCGCCTGAGTTTCAAAATCCAAACTTTTTTGTTCCATTGCGTATCTTGCTCTCTTTTCGTTCGATTCAAGCCAAAAAACTCGCAAATCCAATATCGCACCAGGGAGCTATCATCTTTTTCTAGTGAAGGGCAGAGTCCCCCCTGGTCCTGGTCGGTGCCTTCCTCAGATCTGACACATCTTCACGTTTTCAGCCGTTTCTCCCCGCCTGAGTTTCAAAATCCATACTTTTCTATTCCATTGCGTAGCTTGCTCTCTTGTTGTTCGATTCAACCCTAAAGCCCGCCTGAGTTTCAAAATATAAACTTTTTTGTTCCATTGCTTAGGTTGCTCTCTTCTGGTTTGATTGAAGTAAAAAAACTCAGAAATCCGATATCGCACCAGAGAGCTATGAGCTTTTTCAAGTGAAGGGCGAAGTCCGCCCTGGTCCTGGTCGGTCCCTTCCTCAGATATGACACCTCTTCACCTTTTCAGCCGTTTCTCCCCGCCTGAGTTTATAAATCCAGACTTTTTTGTTACATTGTGTCGCTTGCTCTCTTCTGGTTCGATTCAAGCCAAAAAACATGGAAATCCGATATCGGACGATGGAGCTATGACCTTTTTCCCGTGAACGGCGCAATCTGCCTTGGTCCTGGTCGGTCCCTTCCTCAAATATGACACATCTTCACCTTTTCAGCCGTTTCTCCCCGCATGAGTTTACAAATCCAAACGTTTCTGTCCCATTGCGTAGCTTGCTCTCTTCTCGTTCGTTTCAAGACAAAAAACTTGGAAATCCAATATCGCACCAGGGAGCTATGACCTTTTTCTGGTGAAGGGCGCAGTCCGCTCTGGTCCTGGTCGGTCCCTTCCTCAGATATGACACATCTTCACCTTTTCAGCCGTTTCTCCCCGCATGAGTTTCAAAATCCAAACATTTTTCTCCCATTGCGTATCTTGCTCTCTTCTCGTTCGCTTCAAGACAAAAAACATGGAAATTCGAAATCGCACCAGGGAGCTATAAGCTTTTTCTGGTGAAGAGGGCAGTCCGCCCTGCTCCTGGTCGGTCCCTTCCTCAGATATGACACAACTTCACCTTTTCAACCATTTCTCCCCGTCTGAGTTTCAAAATCCAAATTTTTTTGTTCCATTGCGTAGCTTGCTCTCTTCTGGTTCGATTCAAGCCAAAAAAACTCGGAAATCCGATATCGCACCATGGAGCTATGAGCTTTTTCTGGTAAAGGGCGTAGTCCGCCCTGGTCCTGGTCGGTCCCTTCTTCAGATATGACACATCTTGACCTTTTCAGCCGTTTCTCCCCGCCTGAGTTACAAAATCCACACTTTTCGGTCCATTGCGTAGCTTGCCATCTTCTGGTTGGATTCAAGCCAAAAAACGTGGAAATCCGATATCGGACGAGGGAGCTATGAGCTTTTTCCTATGAAGGGCGCAGTCCGCCCTACTGCTGGTCAGTTCCTTGCTCAGATATGAAACATCTTCATTTTTTAAGCCGTTTCTCCCCGCTTGAGTTTCCAAATCGAAACTTTTTTGTTCCATTGCGTAGCTTGCTCTCTTCTGGTTCGATTCAAGCCAAAAAACTCGGAAATCTGATATCGCACCAGGGAGCTATGAGCTTTTTCTGGGGAAGGGCGAAGTCCGCCCTCGTCCTCGTCGGTCCCTTCCTCAGATATGACACATCTTCACCTTTTCAGCCGATATCGGACGAGGGAGCTATGAGCTGTTTCTCGTGAAGGGTGTAGTTCGCCCTAGTCTTGCTCGGTCCCTTCCTAAGATCTGACACATCTTCACCTTTTTAGCCGTTTCTCCCCGCCTGAATTTCAAAATCCAAACCTTTTTGTTCTATTGCATAGCTGGCTCTCTTGTTCGATTCAAGCCAAAAAACTCGGAAATCCGATATCGCACCAGGGAGCTATGAGCTTTTTCTGTTGAAGGGCGCAATCTGCCCTGGTCCTGGTCGATCCCTTCCTCAGATCTGACACATCTTCACCTTTTCAGCCATTTCTCCCCGCCTGAGTTTCAAAATCCAAACTTTTTTGTTCCATTGCTTAGCTTGCTCTCTTGTCGTTCGATTCAAGCCAAAAAACTCGCAAATCGAATATCGCACATGGGAGCTATGAGCTTTTTCTAGTGAAGGGCAGAGTCCCCCCTGGTCTTGGTCAGTCCCTTCCTCAGATCTGACACATCTTCACCTTTTCAGCCGTTTCTCCCCACCTAAGTTTCAAAATCCATACTTTTCTATTCCTTTCCGTAGCTTGCTCTCTTGTTGTTCGATTCAACCCTAAACCCCACCTGAGTCTCAAAATCCAAGCTTTCTTGTTCCATTGCATAGCTTGCTCTCTTTTGGTTCGATTCAAACCAACAAACTTGGAAATCCGATATCACACCAGGGAGCTATGTGCTTTTTCTGGTGAAGGGCGAAGTCCACCCTGGTCCTGGTCGGTCCCTTCCTCAGATACAACACATCTTCACCTTTTAAACCGTTTCTCCCCGCCTGAGTTTCAAAATCCAAAATTTTTTGTCCCATTGCGTAGCTTGCTCTCTTCTGGTTCGTTTCAAGACAAAAAACTTGGAAATCTGATATTGGACGAGGGTGCTATGAGCTTTTCCCTCTGAAGGGCGCAGTCCGCCCTACTGCTGGTCGGTTCCTTGCTCAGATATGACACATCATCACCTTTTTAGCCGTTTCTCCCCGCCTCAGTTTCAAAATCCAAACTTTTTTGTTCCATTGCGTAGCGTGGTCGCTTCTGGTTCGATTTAAGCCAAAAAACATGCAAATCCTATATCGGACGAGGGAGCTATGAGCTGTTTCTGGTGAAGGGCGCAGTCCGCCCTAGTCCTGGTCGGTCCCTTCCTCAGATATGACAAATCTTCACCTTTTCAGCCATTCCTCCCTGACTGAGTTTCAAAATCCAAACTTTTTTGTTTCATTGTGTAGCTTGCTCTATTCTGGTTCGATTCCAGCCAAAAAACTTGGAAATCCGATATCTGACGAGGGAGCTATGACCCTTTTCCAGTGGAAGGGCGCAGTCCGCCCAGGTCCTGGTCGGTCCCTTCCTCAGATATGACACATCTTCACCTTGTCGGCCGTTTCTCCCCGTTTGAGTTTCAAAATCCAAACTTTTTTGTTCCATTGCGTAGCTTGCTCCCTTCTGGTTCGATTCAAGCCAAAAAACTCGGAAATCCGATATAGCACTAGGGAGCTATGAGCTTTTTCTGGTGAAGGGCGCAGTCCGCCCTGTTCTTGGTCGGTCCCTTGCTCAAATCTGACACATCTTCACCTTTTCAGTCGTTTCTCCCCGTTTGCGGTTCAAAATTCAACCTTTTTGGTTCCATTGCGTAGCTTCCTCTCTTGTTGTTCGATTCAAGCTAAAAAACTCGGAAATCCGATAACGTATCAGGGAGCTATGAGCTTTTTCTAGTGAAGGGCGCAGTCCGCCTTGGTCCTGGTCGGTCCCTTCCTCAGATCTGACACATCTTCAGCTTTTCAGCCGTTTCTCCTTGCGTGAGTTTCAAAATCTAAACTTTTTTGTACCGCTGCGTAGCTTGCTCTCTTCAAGCCAAAAAACTTGGAAATCTGATATCGGATGAGGGAGCTATGAGCTGTTTATGGTGAAGGTCGCAGTCGGCCCTGGTTCTGGTCGGTCCCTTCCTCAGATATGACAAATCGTCACCTTTTCAGCCGTTCATCCTTGACTGAGTTTCAAAATCCAAACTTTTTTGTTTCATTGTGTAGCTTGCTCTATTCTGGTTCGATTTCAGTCAAAAAACTTGGAATTCCGATATCTGACGAGGGAGTTATGACCCTTTTCCAGTGGAAGGGCGCAGTCCGCCCTGGTCCTGGTCGGTCAATTCCTCAGATATGACATATCTTCACCTTGTCGGCCGTTTCTCCCCGTCTGAGTTTCAAAATCCTAATTTTTTTGTTCCATAGTGTAGCTTGCTCGCTTCTGGTTCGAATCAAGCCAAAAAACTCGGAAATCCGATATGGCACTAGGGAGCTATGAGCTTTTTCTGGTGAAAGGCACAGTCCGCCCTGGTCCTGGTCGGTCCCTTCCTCAGATATGACACATCTTCACCTTTTCAGCCGTTTCTCCTCGCCTGTGTTTCTAAATCCAAACTTTTGGTTCCATTCCATATCTTGCTCTTTTGTGGTTCGATTCAAGCTAAAAAACTTGAGAATCCGATATCGGAAGAGGGAGCTATGAGCTTTTTCTGGTGAAGGGCGGAGTCTGCAACGGTCCTGGTCGGTCCCTTCCTCAGATCTGACACATCTTCACCTTTTCAGCCGTTTCTCTTGCCCCGAGTTTCAAAATGCAAACTTTTTGGTTCCGTTGCGTAGCTTGCTCTCTTCTGGTTTGATTGAAGTGAAAAACGTCGGAAATCCGATATCGCACGAGGGATCTATGAACTTTTTCTGGTGAAAGGCACAATCTGCTCTGGTCTGACACATCTTCACGAGGGATTCAAGCGAAAAAAGACGGAAATCCGATATCGCACGAGGGATCTATGACCTTTTTCTAGTGAAGGGCGCAGTCCGCCCTGGTCCTAGTCGGTCCTTTCTTCAGATCCGACACATCTTCACGTTTTCAGTCGTTTCTCCCCGCCTGAGTTTCAAAATCCAAACTTTTTGGTTCCATTGCGTAGATTGCTCTCTTCTGGTTCGATTCAAGTGAAAAAACTCGGAAATCCGATATCGCACGAGGGATCTATGACCTTTTTCTGGTGAAGGGCGCAGTCCGCCCTGGTCCTGGTCGGTCCTTTCTTCAGATCTGACACATCTTCACTTTTTAAGTCGTTTCTCCCCGCCTGAGTTTCTACTGAAGGGCGTAGTCTGCCTTGGTCCTGGTCAGTTCTGATTTGACACTTCTTCACCTTTTCAGCGGTTTCTCTCGGCCTAAGTTTAAAAATCTAAACTTTTTGGTCCCATTGTGTAGCTTGCTCTCTTATGGTTCGAATCAAGCTAAAAAACTCGGAAATCTGATATCGGAACAGGGGGCTATGACCTTTTTCTGGTGAAGGGCGCAGTTTGCCCTGGTCCTAGTAGGTCCCTTCCTCAGATCTGACACATCTTCACCTTTTCAGCCGTTTCTCCCCGCCTGAGTTTCAAAATCCAACCTCTTTGGTTCCATTGCGTAACTTGCTCTCTTCTTGTTCGATTAAAGCTAAAAAACCTGGAAATCCGATATTGGACGAGGGAGCTATGAGCTTTTTCTGGTGAAGGGCGGAGTCCGTGCTAGTCCAGGTCGGTCCCTTCCTGAGATCTGACATATCTTCACCTTTTCAGCCGTTTCTCTCCGCCTGAGTATCAAAATCCAAACTTTTTGGTACCATTGCGTAGCTTGCTCTCTTCTGGTTCGATTCAAACGAAAAAAGTCGGAAATCCGATATCGCACGAGGCATATATGACCTTTTTCTGGTGAAGGGCGTAATCCGGCCTAGTCCTCGTCGGTCCCTTCTTGAGATCTGACACATCGTCACCTTTTCAGCCGTTTCTCCCCGCCTGAGTTTCAAAATCCAAACTTTTTGGCTCCATTGCGTAGATTGCTCTCTTCTGGTTCGACTCACGCTAGGAAACTCGGAAATCCGATTTCTGACGAGGGAGCTATGACCTTTTTCTGGTGAAGGGCGCAGTCCCCCCTGGTCCTGGTCGGTCCTTTCTTCATATCAAACACATCTTCACCTTTTAAGCCGATTCTCCCCGCTTGAGTTTCAAAATACAAACTTTTTTGTTCCATTGCGTAGCTTGCTCTCTTCTGGTTCGATTCAAGCTTAAAAACTCGAAAATAGGATATCGGACGAGGGAGCTATGAGCTTTTTTTGGTGAAGGGCGCAGTCCGCCCTGGTCCTGGTCTGTCCCTTCCTCAGATCATGACACATCTTTACCTTTTCAGCTGTTTCTCCCCGCTTGTGTTTCCAAATCCAAACTTCTTGGTTCCATTGCGTAGCTTGCTCTGTTCTGGCTTTATTTAAGCTAAAAAACTCGGAAATCCGATTTTGCACGAGGGATCTATGACCTTTTTCTGGTTAAGGCCGCAGTCCGCCCTAGTCCTGGTCGGTCCTTTCCTCATATTTGACACATCTTCACCTTTTCGCCGTTTCTCCCTTCCTTAGTTTCAAAATCCAAACTTTTTGGTTCCATTGCGTAGCTTGCTCTCTTCGAGTTCTATTCAAGCTAAAAAACTCGAAAATCCGATATCGGACGAGGGAGCTACAAGCTTGTTCTGGTGAAGGGCGCAGTCTGCCCTGGTATTGGTCGGTTCCTTCCTCAGATCTCACACTTCTTCACCTTTTCAGCCGTTTCTCTCGCCCTGAGTTTAAAAATCCAAACTTTTTGGTTCCTTCCATTGTGTAGCTTGCTGTCTTTTGGCTTGATTCAAGCTAAAAAACTCGGAAATCCGATATCGGACGAGGGAGCTATGAGCTTTTTCTAGTGAAGGCCGCAGTCCGACGTGGTCCTGGTTGCTCCCTTCCTCAGATCTGACACATCTTCACCTTTTCAGCCGTTTCACTGGCCCTAATTTTCAAAATCCAAAACTTTTGGCTCCATTGCGTCGCTTGCTTTCTTCTGGTTCGAATCAAGCTAAAAAACTCGGAAATCTGATATCGGAAGAGGGGGCTATGAACTTTTTCTGGTGAAGGGTGCAGTCTGCCCTGGTCCTGGTCGGTCCTTTCTTCAGATCTGACACATCTTCACCTTTTCAGCCGTTTCTCCCCGCCTGAGTTTCAAAATCCAAGCTTTTTGGTTCCATTGCGTAGCTTGCTCTCTTCTGGTTCGAATCAAGTTAAAAATCTCGCAAATCTGATATCGGAAGAGGGGCTTATGACCTTTTTCTGGTGAAGGGGGCAGTCCACCCTAGTCCTGGTCGGTCCTTTCTTCAGATCTGACACATCTTCATCTTTTCAGCCATTTCTCCCCGCCTGAGTATCAAACTCCAAAATTTTTGGTTCTATTGCGTAGCTTGCTCTCTCCTGGTTCGAATCAAGCTAAAAATCTCTGAAATCTGATATCGGAAGAGGGGTCGATGACCTTTTTCTGGTGAAGGGGGCAGTCCGCCCTGGTCCTGGTCGGTCCTTTCTTCAGATCTGACACATCTTCACCTTTTAAGCCGTTTCTCCCCGCATGAGTTTCAAAATCCAAACTTTTTGGTTCCATTGTGTATCTTTCTCCCTTCTGGTTTTATTCAAGGTTAAAAACTCGGAAATCGGATATCGCACGAGGGATCTATGACCTTTTTCTGGTGAAGGGCGCAGTCCGCCCTGGTCTTGGTCGGTCCTTTCCTCAGATCTGACAGATCTTCACCTTTTCAGCCGTTTTTCCCCGCTTGTGTTTCAAAATCCAAACTTTTTGGTTCCATTGCGTAGCTTTCTCTCTTCTTGTTCGATTCAAGCCAAGAAACTCGGAAATCAGATATCGCAAGAGGGAGCTATGAGCTTTTTCTAGTGAAGGCCGCAGTCCGCTGTGGTCCTGGTTGGTCCCTTCCTCAGATCTGACACATCTTCACCTTTTCAGCCGTTTCACTCGCCCTAAGTTTCAAAATTCAAACTTTTTGGCTCCATTGCGTAGCTTGCTCTCTTCTGGTTCGAATGAAGCTAAAATACTCGGAAATCTGATATCGGAAGAGGGGGCTATGACGTTTTTCTAGTGAAGGGGGCAGTCCGCCCTGGTCCTGGTCGGTCCTTTCTTCAGATCTGATACAACATCACCTTTTCAGCCGTTTCTCCCGGCCTGAGTTTCAAAATCCAAACTTCTTGGTTCCATTGCATAGCTTGCTCTGTTCTGGCTTTATTCAAGCTAAAAAACTCGGAAATCCGATTTCGCACGAGGGAGCTATGACCTTTTTCTGGTGAAGGGGGAAGTCTGCCCGGGTCCTGGTCGGTCCTTTCTTGAGATCTGACATATCTTCACCTTTTTAGCCGTTTCTCCCCGCCTGAGTTTCAAAATCCAAACTTTTTGGTTCCATTACGTAACTTTCTCTCTTCTGGTTTTATTCAAGCTAAAAAACTCGGAAAGCCGATTTCGCACGAGGGATCTATGACCTTTTTCTGGTGAAGGCCGTACTCCGCCCTAGTCCTGGTCGGTCCTTTCCTCATATCTGACACATCTTCACCTTTTCAGCCGTTTCTCCCCGTTTGAATTTCAAAATCCAAACTTTCTGGTTCCATTGCGTAGCTTGCTCTGTTCTGGCTTTATTCAACCTAAAAAACTCGGAAATCCGATTTCGCAAGAGGGATCTATGACCTTTTTCTGGTGAAGGGGGCAGTCCGCCCTAGTCCTGGTCGGTCCTTTCTTCAGATCTGACACATCTTCACCTTTTTAGCCGTTTCTCCCCGCCTGAGTTTCGAAATCCAAACTTCTTGGTTCCATTGCGTAGCTTGCTCTGTTCAGGCTTTATTGAAGCTAAAAAACTCGAAAATCCGATTTCGCACGAGCGATCTATGACCTTTTTCTGGTGAAGGGCGTAGTCCGCCCTAGTCCTGGTCGGTCCTTTCTTCATATCTGACACATCTTCACCTTTTCAGCCGAACTGGCCCTGGTCCGTCCCTTCCTCAGACCTGACACATCTTCACCTTTTAAACCATTTCTCCCCGCCAGAGTTTAAAAACCAAACTATATGGTTCAATTGCGTAGCTTTTTCCTCAGATTTAAACCAAACCTGAGTTTAAATCGGATATCGCACGAGGGAGCTATGAGCTTTTTCTAGGGTCTGCCCTCGTGCTGGTCGGTCCCTCCCTCAGATCTGACACATCTTCACCTTTTCAGCTGTTTCTCCCCGCCTGAATTTCAAAATCCAATTTTTTTCCTCCCATTGTGTAGCTTGCTCTCTTCTAGTTCGATTTAATCTAAAAAACTCAGAAATCGGATATCGCACGAGGGAGCTATGAGTTTTTTCTGGGGAAGGGCGCAGTCCACCCTCGTGCTGGTCAGTCCCTTCCTCAGATCTGACACATCTTCACCTTTTCAGCTGTTTCTCAAGGCCTGAGTTTCAAAATCTAATTTTTCTCCTTCCATTGCATAGCTTGCTCTCTTCTGGTTCGATTCAATCTAGAAAACTCAGAAATCGGATATCGCACGAGGGAGCTACGAGCTTTTTCTGGGGAAGGGCGCAGTCCACCGTCGTGCTGGTCGGTCCCTTCCTCAGATTTGACACATCTTCACCTTTTCAGCGTTTTCTCCCCGCCTCAGTTTCAAAATCCAATTTTCTTTCTTCCATTGCGTAGCTTGCTGTCTTCTAGTTCGATTCAATCCAAAAAGATTAGAAATCGGATATCGCATGAGGGAGCTTTTAGGTTTTTCTGGGGAAGGGCGTGCTGGTCGGTCCCTTCCTCAGATCTCACACATCTTCACCTTTTAAGCCGTTTCTCCCGGCCTGAGATTCAAAATCCAATTTTGTTTCTTTCATTGCGTAGCTTGCTCTCTTCTGGTTCGATTCAATCCAAAAAACTAAGAAATCGGATAATGCACGATGGAGCTATGAGGTTTTTCTGGGAAAGGGCGCAGTCCGCCCTTGTCCTGGTCGGTCCCTTCCTCAAATCTGACACATCTTCACCTTTTCAGCTGTTTCTCCTTGCCTGAGTTCTCAAATCCAATTCTTTTCTTCCATTGCGTAGCTTGCTCACTTCTGGTTCGATTCAATCCAAAAAACTCAGAAATCGGATATCGCACGAGGGCGCAGTCCGCCGTGGTCCTGGTCGGTCCCTTTCTCAGATCCTCCACATCTTCAACTTTTCAGCCGTTTCTCCCCGCCTTAGTTGCAATATCCAAACTTTTTGGTTGAATTGCGTAGCTTGCTCTCTTCTGGTTCGATTCAAGCTGAAAAACTTAGAAATCTGATATCGGACGAGGGAGCTATGAGCTTTGTCTAGTGGAGGGCGCAGTCCGCTCTGGTCCTGGTCGGTCCGTTCCTGACATCTGACACATCTTCACCTTTTCAGCCGTTTCTCCCCGCCTGAGTTTCAAAATCCAATTCTTTTACTTCCATTGCGTAGCTCGCTCTCTTCTGGTTCGATTCAATCCAAAAAACTCAGAAATCCAATATCACACGAGGGAGCTATGAGCTTTTTCTGGGGAAGGGCGCAGTCCGCCCTCTTGCTGGTCGGTCCCTTCCTTAGATCTCACACATCTTCACGTTTTCAGCCGTTTCTCCCCGCCTGAG
>JBBBWG010023035.1:0-11838 GCA_037176905.1 Azolla pinnata
ACTCATGAGATGCTAGTGTATTGGAAAGCTCTTGATTTGATAACGTGGAGGTACAGGGTTCAAATCTTGCCCTATGCACGTATAGTATGAAATAATACGTATGATATGTATACTCATGTAACTACTATTTTGAAGGTGTGTACCGTGTACACTACGACAACGTCGTATTTTGGTACTATTCTGGCCAACATTATGGCATGCCCGTACAATTCGAAACAAGGCAAGGCTTAATCCTCGTTAAGCATATGTAGGATCGACGGTTCGGCAACATCGTCTTCCTCTTCTTCTTCCTCTGGAGCTTTCGTCTCCTGCGCTGATTGTACGACTGGCTCTGCTACGGCTTCCATCTCCGCGTGGATTGTACGAACAGTCTCCTCCCGTCGCTGTAACAACTTCGTAATCTCCTCACGATGTGTGAGGGAAATCCGCATGAAGTCCGTTGTTAGGTTCTTTTGCACTGCTTTGTAGTTGGCCTTGTCTAACTTCCAAAATCCGGGTCCTCGTAGTTCTCGCTTGGCCTTGTCCGCTCGAAGCACCTGCAATTCCGCCGCCTGTTCGGACCTAGTTTGTAAAGTCGTAGCCGTAGCGATTTTGATTTCAACTTTCGTCTTCTCCCTGAAATTGTCGACTATTTTCTTCAAGATGGCCTGAGCGAGGTACACCTTCTTCCCAAGCTCGTCCTATAGTTGATCAATTTCTTTCTGACGCTCATTGCTGATATTCCGAGCCTTTTTTAAGTCCTTGACGATCACCGACAAGTCCATCTTCAAAGGTCCTAAATCTTCTTGGATCTGTCTGGCTCGTCGTACCGCGACCTCCTTGTCTTTTTTCAGCGTCGTAGTTTCCGCGGTGAAGACTCTGAACTGCCTGTTTTAATCGACCATTCTCCTCAGTCGTACTTTCAACGTCCGCCATCAGCCGAGTCTGGATCCGCTTCCTCTCCGCTTTACTCTTTTTCTGCTCCTCGTGAAGAATTTGAAAAGCATCGGACATTCTTTGTGCTTCTTGCCTTGCCTCCCACTGGAGCTCTACCTTCTCTTTCTCCGCTTCCATCAGCGCTGAAATTTTCCGTTTCAAGGCCTCCTCGCAGTTGACGAGTCGCCGTTTCCACACTTGCATGTCGCATTGCGCGGTTGCCGAAGTCTGAGCGTCGATCCGTTTGCTCCATTCGCACACCTTCACCATCGTTTGCTCCAGCATCATCATAATTTCGTTCGCGTCATCGCGCGTCGAACGAACCGGTGGTCCTGCTGGTACTCCTTCTGCTACTACGGCCGTAGCCGCCGTCCTCACGGGTGACGATGGCTGGCTCACCAAAACGGTCTCCTGTTCGGTGTCCACCCGCTCCTGTGCGATTTCCTCGGGCGCCTGGGTTGCCTCCAGCATCGGTGCACCGACTATCTCTCCGACAGGCTCCTCGCCTTCGGGTGGTGGTCGCACGTCATCTGTACCGAGTACGGGTTCGCCGATCTCCTGTACACTTGCCACCGTTATGGCCAAAACTACGTCGTCTTCTGCACTATGTACAGTTGGTGTTTCCAAAATTTCGGGCGCACTGCCTGGCCTTCCTTCCTCTTCTATGGCTTCCGCGGTTGATGCGGAGCCCTTTGCCTTCAGCCGGATGACTAGTGAGCCCTCGGATTCCTGAGTTGTCGATATCTTCTGCTTCTTCTTGCGTTTCTCCTTCGAGGACTTCTTCGGAAGTTCGGGCGCAGCAGGCGCGATCTCCTCATCATCTAAGGTGATGATGTCAACCTCTGCGTCCATTCCTTCCGCCCCTACGCCGACCTGCGATGTGTCGGCATCCTAGATTCCAAGATCTGGTACGATCAGGATCCGTTCTCCAAGATTCCAGTTCGGAATCTGGATCTCCGTTGCTTCCGCTTCCGCCGCTTCCGTGGTCGCTCCCGACTCCGGCTTTGGTACGACAGGGGGCTCGGGTTCTGGCTCTACCTCTTCCTCTGGTGGTGGTTCTTCCTCGGCCTCTGCCGCCGGCTCAGCCTGTCGCACCGCCGTGGCATCCGGTCCCGGAGTCGCCAGCTCGACTCCTTCTATTGGTATGGCGCGTAGTGTCATACGTCGCGGGGTTCCTGTAGCCGGAAACTGTATGACTGGGATTGTACCCGTTTCCTCCCCTCTTGATGCTAGTCGTCGCAGCCGCCGCCTTAGTCTCCGCGGCTGCTCTTCGACGGGTGCCGCTTCCGGCATATGTTCTGGAGCGGGTGATGATCCCGACGGACCAATCTCCCAGATCGGCTCTTGCACGGGCAACTCCGGCCCTTTACCCTTTGCGGGATTGCGGCTCCAGCTGCCGGGTCTGTCCTTCCCCGGCGGTGATGGGTATAGCACCCGACGGTGGTGGGTCTCTCCTTCCCAGCCAGTACGCCGAGCCGGGGGCACGGCTCTTCCGAGTCGCCATGACTTCTCAGAACAACGCTTCCGAGGTTAGGGCGGGCCAGTCAAGGGCTCGATTCTCCCAGCCTACGATGATCAGGCTGTCATGCGCCCTGGTCACCACGTACAAATTTTGATGCAGAGCATCCACTGCATGCAGAAGCTGGCATATTCCTTGAACATCGTACTTCGCCTTCCGGTGGTTCGGAACGAGTTCGCCGTTGGCGAATACTCGCCGAAGTACTGTGCCAGGATCGCGTGGGCGTACGTTCTGACACCCTTCTCTCCGCCTTCTTGCACGTCGAGGAAGGCCCGGATGGCCTCTGGAGACATCTCGTCGACGTCTGCTTCCGCTAAGGCCTCTTCCACATTCGCCCATGGCGTCGTCTGGGTGATGCGTAGATAGCCGCCGAGACCTTGTTGGTTGAGGCGTTCAACCAATCGGGATAACAACGATTCGTTTGGCCTCATCTTTGCGTTCGTAAGCGCTCGATTCCGTCGCAACAACAATAATAAGAATAACCCAGTCCGCCGACCAAGTGGTATTTATATGTTGGGCTTGGCGGTTAAAAAAAACCGTATTATTTGGAGTAATGGTTCGCGCCGCCCGTCCTTTCCTAATTAAGGCGCGACGCCACGAAAATTAATAATATCTCTACGTCGGCCACGTTGCTTTTGTGTTTCGCATAATGTCATACTAGGTAATGATGACTTTTCGTCGCTAGTTCATAAAGCAAATGCAAATATTCTGGTTTTCACACGTGCGACCCTGCGTCGGCTGTCCACACGTGCGACAGTTATTCCTATTGATTGCGGTACGAGGCTCTTTAAATGCGGCGAATCCCAATGATTTTGCCGACCAAATCTTTGCGAAGATTGTTCGAATCTCTCCCGAATCTTGCTGGAATTTCGGAATTTTGTAGTTCCCGGAATTTGGACTTTTTCCGTCAGCGCACTGTACGCATTCGTGTAGTTTCCACACCCTTGCGTACTTTCCACATCCTTGCATACTTTTCGCACCCTTGCGAACTTCTTCTTCTAGCCATCCTGTACGTACTTTCGTACTTTCCGCACCTCCGCGAAATTCGTACTCCCAGCCGCACTACCACCTTCCCGATCTGTTTCTTCCTCCTCCATAAGCCACCACCGTACCCTTCGCGATAACCGACTCGGGTTGCTCCAAGCACGACTCAAGTCCCTCTGAGTCGTCGTATCTACTGTCTATCAGCCTGATACGGTCATGTCGTTACTTCTGTCACCTCATGGAAGGCATACTACGCCGTATCCTCCGTCGTACTTACTGTCCAATCATCCTAGTACGACGTTGTCGGCTCCCCATCGTAGCCTCGCCCGAACCGTCCTTCGGAAGAAATCGGTTGGCCGGCAACTTTCCGTAGTACGGCTTTAGGCGAAATCCGTTTGCCCATTGGGGTAGTACCTCCCCAGAAAGAGTGCCTAGCTAGTATATGCCACTCTCTTCGTTCACGATCCAGTACGGTCCGGTCCACCGTAACCGTAACTTTCCGGGTATGAGGCCGGATCGCGACTGGAAGAGTAGTACGTACGGCTTTACCTTTTCCAAATCGTAACTCATTCCGCTTCTGCTGCCGGTCTACAAATGCCTTTTGTAGCCGTTGTTCATGTTCCACCGCTTCCATACTCTAGATTCGCTCCTCGAGTCGTAGTAGCTACACCACCCTTGCATGCTCTGATTCCGACTCGTTTAGCTTGTGCTCCAACTAAATGCCATGCGGAACGGTGTCGATCGGACACTAGTTTTGTAACTAGTCCGATATGCCCATAGTGCGGAGTGCAATTTCCGGTCCCAGTCCGTTCTATTTGCTTCCACGATTTTCCACAAAATTGTCTGCAGGGTCTTGTTCATACTTTCCGTCAGGCCGTTTCCCTGTAGATAGTATACCGTACTCCGACGATGAACCACTGCATAATGCTGCGTGAGGCCGCGAACTATGTCTTGATGAAATGTGCCCCTTGGTCGCTCACCACCTCTATGGGACATCCGTACCGACACCATATAAACTCGTACAAAAATTTAGCGGTGGAAGACGCGGTGTTGTCACGTAACGCTTTCGCCTCCACCCACTTCGTACAATAGTCCGTCGCAACGAATATAAACCGATTACCAGTTTGGGCTGCTGAAGGGAGAAACGGGCCGACAAAATCGAGGCCCCATTTCTAGAAGGGTTCGAGCAGTAGAACGGGTTGGTGCGGCATCCGCACCGACTCCTGAGGTTACCCCATTCTTTGGCACAAGTCACACTCCTTTGCGAACAGGTGTGCATCCCGCAACACCGTTGGCCACCATAATCCGCTCTACCAAACCTTCCGTGTCGTAACTTCACCTGCGTAGTTCCCACCAGCCACTCCACTGTGGCATTCCCGCAGCACCTCCTCTTGCTCGTTCTTCCATACCACCCGCCTCCAAACCCCATCCGCGGACTTGTGGTACAAGTTGTCGTTCATCAGACTAAAGGTGCGGCTGCGTACTCCTAGCCATTTCCTTTTCGCTTTCGACAAGTCTTCGGGGGGAACGCCGTGACTCAGAAAATATATGATGTCCATGAGCCACTTGTCCGGGTCGTCCCTTGGCCTGGCTTCTAGTGTCACCGTCATTACCCATGCGTCCGGGAAGTCGTCTGCCACCCCTGCTGGCGCTTTTCCAGATTCCAGTCGCGAGAGGTAATCGGCCACGGCATGTTAAGCACCAGGTCGATGGACTATATCAAACTCGTACTCCTACAAGAGCAGAGCCCACCGAGCCAGCTTGCCGGTCAACGATGCGTTGGACACCAGGTACACTACTGCCGAATGATCTACGTGGAAGGTGAACCACTTCCCCAGCAGATAACGACAATTTCGTCACACTGTAGATCATTCCGAGAGGTTCCCCCTCTGTTATGGAATAATTCCTCTCTGCCTTTGATAGTCGTCGGCTCGCGTAGTAGACTGGTCGGAACCAGTTCTTTTCGTACTTCTCATCACGACGCTGCCGATCGCTATGTCTGATGCGTCCAGAAAGACGTCGAACTCCCGTTCCCAGTCTGGGGGTTGTACCACTGGAGCGGGGGTCAACAAGAGTTTTAAGGTTGCGAAAGCCTTGTCCTCCTCTTCAGTCTACGTGAACGGTTCCCTATGAACCGCCGCGTAAAGGGGCGTGGCAAAATCCGCCAAATGGTGAATCATCCGACTATGCCACCGAATTTGCCCCAAGAATCGGCTCAGAGCCTTGGCGTTGTGTGGCGCCGGAGCTTCCAAAATAGCTTTGACCTTGTCGGAGTCCATCGTAATTCCCTCCTTGTTTACAATGTGGCCCAGCAGCATCTCACTGATGACTGCAAAGGCACACTTTGCCGGATTGAGGATCAGTCGTGCTTCTCTACACTTCTTCAGGCATAGCTTGACATGTTGCAAGTGCACCTTATGCGTTCCGAAGACTACAAAGTCTTCTAGGAACACTTGCACAAATCCAGGGATATATTCATCAAATATCTCCATGATAATCCTCTCGAAGGTAGGTGGGGCCGTCTTTAGTCCGAACATCATGCCGACTGCCACAAAGACGCCCCATTCTGTCACGAACGCAGTCTTTTCCTAATCCTCTTCGGCCATCCGAATCTGATTATATCTGCTAAATCCGTCCAAAAAACTGTACATCTCGTGCCCAGCTACCGTGTCGAGTATCCCGTCAGTGAAAGGTAAAGGAAAAGCGTCCGTGATGGTTGCTGCGTTGAGTTTCCGATAATCGACGAAGATCCTTACCTCAGCTTGCCGTTTTTCTTCGGCACCACCACGATCGGGCTTAACCATGTCGCCCTTTTCACTGGCTTCATAAAGCGGACCCGAAGAAGCTTGTCAATCTCCTCTTTGACCTTCGCTGCGTAGTTCGGGTTCAGCCGATTGTTGTGGGAGGGGGGGTTGAACGTGAGAGGGTGAGAGATGGACGTCCTAGAGAGAGACACACAGAGAGAGAGAGAGAGAGAGAGAGCAACTCCTTATGCCTTTTCATTCCATCCTTATGGGGCTTTTATAATTACATCTCTTGCCCATTACAATGAGATGTGAAGAGGGCATACCCTTCAATCCTTTCATACACACACACTTGACATTAGAATTACAAAACGATTAGACTCTATACTATCATGGACTACCGTACAATCTCTAGACAACACCGATATCTCCGTTGTTGCACCAGAATTGCGTCCTTCGCCAGGTTTTCTTATGATGATAAAACTCTGGGTTGAGCCCTTTCATGTCCTCATACGACGAGGCAAATAAATGCGTCTGTGTAGGTCCGTAGGACATTGGTCAATTGCTCGTTGAACTCCGCGTCCAGTTCCTTTGCTATTAATACGTTGCGCGGTTCCTCTACCGTTCCCAAATTCAACTCTTCGAGTTCGGTTGGCTGAACTGGTTGGGACACCGCCAACTCTCGTTCCAGGGCTTCCCTGGCCCTGCCAAGTTCTATCACCACCGCCTCATCAGAATAATGGTACGGCTCCGCTTCTCTCACGATGTCGATCTCGTAGAGAGGCACCATGGTGGGATTCTCCTGAAGGAAGGCGTCGGCTTCCTCCTCCGTTAGGCCCTCCAACATGTTGACATTTTCCGCGTATACTTGAGTCGTGGCCTTTTCCGGTGTACGACCCTTCGTCGTATGGATCCGGATTTTCTGTCCTCCCCACTAGAATGTGAGCACGTTCTTCGGCCAATCGTGCTTCATTCTGGCCGTTCGTAACCATGGCCGCCCTAAGAGGATGGGGTAAGCATCCTGGTGCGGCAACTCCATGATTACTACCGAAATGGTGAACACATGCCCTTGCACGACCATTTCCAGGTCCGGAATCATGCCGATTGGCCAGACCGAGGTACCATTCGCCATCCGCAGCCAATACCTACATGGCTCCCATTTTGTGATCCCCAGCTACCGACATGTGGCCATGCTTATCACATTGACGCTCGATCCTCCGTCGATTAGAATGCCTACAATTCTTTGCCCGCCTATGATGGCCTCACATACTTGGGCATTCGCTATCCATAACTTGGTGATCGACTTCCGTGAGTTGCACTGCAGCTGCCGAAGTCGTCAGCGTCGTACCGTCCAAGGTACGGCGTATTCCTTCTCAGAATCTCGGCACTAGCCGCAGCAACTGCTCCAACGTCATTGTGATTTGTATACCCGCCAAATTCGAAATGTCGAGCTCCATTTCGTGGCTTGAAGCACCCGCAAATTCCAAAATCGCCTGATTCCCGCTTGTCGTCCCGTGGGTCTGGATTTTGGAATTTTGCTGCGCATTCCCGCCTCGACCCATTGTTGCGCCTGCTCGTGGACTCTATCCTGCTCTATTCATTGTTCTGTCCGAGCACGACTGCGCGTAGTCACCAAATGTACAGCTGGCGTAATCAGGTTCACCGTCGGGCCTTTACTCGACGACGTTTCCCCCTGGTTGGACGCGTGGCCGGGAGGGGAGTGTGGGCAGTCCAATGCGAAGTGTCCGGGTTGAAAACAACGAAAGGAAAGTTGGTCCTTTCCTGGTCTTCGTCGTTCCCATCGCCGATTTCCTTGTGGCCTGGGCGGACCGGCCTCCTGGCGCTGGTCGGCCTCTTCCTGTCGGAAGTGACTATTTTGGAACTGGGGCCGTCCCCTGCGTTGGAATGGTCGTCCGCCGCGGTTGCCGTTGTTGAACCGGTTGTGATCTCTTTGTCTCGGATTCTGGACTGGTACCAGTTGCACGGTCTGAACCGCTGGTGCGTTCCTCCGGGCCAGCATGTTATACTCGCATGTTGTCGTGGTGTGCGTCCGTGCTTGGCACAAAGCGCAACGTTGTATGCATTTGACGTTCGAATAACTGAACTGCAAGCACAGCGTGCACTGTACCACATACTGGAAGGCTTTCTCCTATGCCTTCGGGGAAGGTGTGATTGCGCGAAATTGGGACAATCTAAGTCCCAGCTGCTGGTAATCCAAATTCAGTGCCCGATTGACGATCTATGTTAGGGGCATTGTGGAAGCATCCATCAAGGCGAAGGAAGACCGTAACGGTTCCCGTAGTGCCTTCATAAACCGACGTTTCTGTATGTCCTCTGCTGGCGGCGTGTCCAGCATTGCTTGTACGGCACGGAAATGTTATAAAAATTCCACTACGGACTACCCCGCTTGCTGCTGGAGAGAATAGTACTCTTTCAACACTTCCGTCGGATCAATCTTTACTTGGAAAAGATCCAGGAACTTGCCCACAAGTTCCTGAAACGTCCCAAAAGTGCTGATGTCTTGCTGGGCATACCAGCGCGTAGCCTGTCCCTCCAAGGACAGCTGGAACTCCACGATCATCAATTGCTCCTGTTCCGTCGGAGAAAATCCTTGCGTCCCGTGATTCACGGCCCATATGGACCGGAATTGCTTGACATGCGCCGCCACATCCGGTTGATTGGAATATTTGCGGTAAGCGTACGGCATGATGTCGTGAGCGAATTTCCGACGCTGAATCGTGGGTTGGTCGTCAGCATGATGTTGGTCCGGGAAGCTAATGCCCGCGCCAAAGATCTTGTGATCCTCCTGGAGTCGGCTATCGGTTCATCCCTAGACGTCATCCATTCGATATTCTTCGCCTTGAATTCCAATTCAAGTCATCGTGGTCGCCAAAAGAGTGTTGGCCCTTCTGATGAAGAACTAAGACTTGGTCGTGGTGGAATACGAATGGTGGTATGATCGTACTACTACGCTAGTACGATCAGAGTAAACTCCGACACTCCACCAAACAGTACGATTAGTTCGTTCATACACTTCGACTCTTACTCAGATAGCACACCGATGTAAACTCAGAAAACATAGGACACCGCCGACTCTTACTCAGATAGCACACCGATGTAAACTCAGAAAACATAAGACAAGATTACGCAAGGCTCCCATACTTTTTCCGGGTCCTTACAAGTAAGCCCCTCATGGCTTTACATACATTCTTGGTACCCTTTCGGATCTCCAAGTCACCCCTTTACATTACGTCGGTCCGGATCTCCGTTCATATATTTTTCGGATTTTTCGACTAACTATTATTTCCGTAATACTACGAATTTCCGTCATACTATGAATCTATGACTTACGTCGTATTTTCGTACTATTCCAGTCAACAAAGTGTCGAATACGGACATCTAATGGTCGTGTTCACACTATCCATAAGTGGACGGGCCATATTTGTAATACGCAAGAATGGCGTGAGCCCTAGCCTGGGGGTATAAATACCAGGCTTGTATGGTTGTCCAAAGTTGGTTGCTCCAACTTCAGTTAATGTTAGTTCCATTTTGTGCCTGTCTCTCTCTTCAACTCTCTCGTGTCTTTGGCCGCCACATCTGACTGGTTCAGATCTGAAGCCTCCTCCTTCAGATTTGATCTTCTCTCAGCATCAACCCACTTCTAGACACTTCCACCATACTGCTGGAAGCCAGCGCTTGTTCCGCCTGACGTCCTTAGTCTACAACATTTGGTATCAGAGCGCGGTTCGTCCACTGCAAGCCTTCATCTGCTGCTGCTGTCTTCTGGCTGTATTCTGCTTCGCGTGGACGTCAAGAACGCGCGGTATAGAGAAGATTCAAGACAGTTACGGCCATCCGTAACTTTCGACCGGCGTGCAAAGACTTCCGTATACGGAGGGTTTTTTTACGACGTCTCCCGCCGTACAACACATCATTGTGTTCATCTCAATGTCAGGGAGAGAACAAGAGAAACGGAACTGATTTTGGAGTAACCCAGAGGGAGTTACGACCGTTTTACTACAACTTGCAGTAAAACGTTTTCTCGCGGTCTACTTCGTGTAGTGTACGACTAGATCACAATTTCGACAGTTTTACTTCCTTTGATAGTGCTTCGTACAGACTTCGGGCAGAGCCGGTGGCTTGTGTCTACTCCGTGTAGAAGTACTTTGACCGACATCCATTTCGGAAGAGTCTTCACGACTTGTTCTTCTACGGACTAGGCGCATAGGTCCGACGTCAACTCGGACCTTGGCGACGCGGCTTGTACTCACTCCGGGCAGAGTCGTAGGACTCGTGTCCACTCCGACTAGAGTCATGGTTCGCTTACGAGGTTCGTGTCCAGCTCGGCTAGACCACATTCGGGTAGACTGCCGCACAGTCGTACTCACCCGTGGTCGTAGTCACTTTCGGCAGAGCTTCAACCCCCGACAAGTCCGACGTCAACTCGGACTTTGGCGACGTGGTTCGTACTCACTCCGGGCAGAGTCGTAGCACTTGTGTCCACTCCGGGTAGAACCGTGGTTCGTACTCACTCCGGGCAGAGTCGTAGCACTTGTGTCCACTCCGGGTAGAACCGTGGTTCGCTACGAAGCTCGTGTCCAATTCGGTTAGACTACATTCGGGTAGATTGCAGTGCAGTCGTACTCACCCATAGTCGTAAGCACTCTAGGCAGAACTTTCGTGAAGTTCGTGTTCAACTCGGCTAGGCCATATTCGGGTAGACTGCCGTGCAATCGTACTCACCCGTGGTCGTAGTCACTCCGGACAGAACTTCTACGTTGTCCATAAGTGGATGGACCATATTTGTAATATGCCGGAATGGCTGGTGCCCTAGCCTGGGGGTATAAATACCAGGTTTGTATGGTCGTCAAAAGTTGGTTGCTCCAACTCGGTTTATGGAAGTTCCATTTTGTGCCTATCTCTCTCTCTTACTCTCTCTCTCTCGTGTCTTGGCCGCCACATCTTGACGCCTCAGATCTCAAGCCTCCTCTTTCAGATCTGATCTTCTCTCAGCACCAACCCACGTCTTGACGGCTCCACCATACTGTTGGAAGTCAGCGCTTGTTCTGCCTGACAACCTTTGTCTACAACATTTGGTATCAGAGCGCGGTTCGTCCGCTGTAGGCCGTCATTCACTGCTGCTGACATTCAGCTGTATTCTGCTTCGCGTGGACGTAAAGAACGTGTAGTACAGAGAGGATTCGACACAGTTACGGCCATCCGTAACTTCTGACCGATTGGCAAATACCTCGTTTACAGAGAGTTTTTGGCGAGGTATTCTGTCATACGACACATCATTGTGTTTGTCTTTACGTCAGGCAGAGAACGAGAGTTGTGGAACTGATTTTTGGAGAAACCCACAGGGAGTTACGACCGTTTTTCCGTAGGCGACGGAAAAACGCTTCTTCGATGTCTAGTTCGTGAGGAGAACGACTAGATCGCGACTTCAACAGGCGTGCTCCCTTCACCAGTGCTTCGTACACACTCCGGGCAGAGCTAGTGGCTTGTGTCCACTTCGTGTAGAAGTACTTTGGCCGACATCCGTTTCGAAAGAGTCTTCACGACTCGGACTAGGCATATAAGTCCGACAGCAACTCAAACTTTGGCGGCGCGATTCGTACTCACTCCGGGCAGAGTCAGAGCACTCGTGTCCACTCCGAGTAGAGTCGTGGCCCG
>JBBBWG010023046.1:0-11825 GCA_037176905.1 Azolla pinnata
CAGATTCATGCACAATCCCGGCCGCCCACACTGGAACGCAATGAAGCATATCTTCAGATATCTGGTTGGCACACAAGTCCACGGCATCAAATTCGGACCAAACGAACCCTTAGGCCTAGTGGGCTTCACCGACTCGGATTACGCGGGTTGTCTCGACACCCAAAAATCGACGTCTGGATACTTCTTTAGATTCGGAATCGGCGCCATTTCGTGGAGGTCGAATCTACAGGATTGTACGGCTACTAGTACCACCGAAGCGGAGTACGTAGTTGCGTCGGACGCACCGAAGGAAGCGCTTTGGCTCGGACAACTAGCCCGTACGTTTCGACAATGTAATTCGAAATGGATTTCGACCATGTTCAGCGAAAGCCAAGGAGCCGTCGCCTTAGCGAAGAATCCGGTATATCACAATGCATCAAAGCATATCGAGGTTCGGTACCACTTCATTCGGGATTGCACAACTAAGGAGATGCTCAGTATAAAGAAGGTCTCTACGATTGACAACGTTGCGGACGCGATGACCAAGAGTCTTTCGACGGACCGATTTCGGTCCTTACGCAAACGGATGGGCGTGGAGCTAATTTCGGACTAGCTACGGAGATAGTTGCAACTTCTACGGCAATTGCACTTCTACGATTAATCGGAATTGTGCCCGATCGTAATCTCGCGTTTTTTCGTGACTTCCGATCTTCCGATTATTCGTATCTTGCGTGTTTTCATAACTTCCGTTTTTTCGGAAATTCCGATTTTCCGTAAGTCTACGACTAATCTTGTCGGTGCCCAATCGCACTTTCCGATCGCACTATTCCGTAGTATATCAGCCCCCTTTGTAAATCTGTAAAACCTGTACATTTCTTTTTTTCTTTTACGGATTTTTCGGAACACGCCCATTACGGGGTAGTGTCGAATACGGACATCTAATGGCCGTGTTCACACTGTCCATAAGTGGATGGGCCATATTTGTAATATGCCGGAATGGCTGGTGCCCTAGCTTGGGGATATAAATATCAGGCTTGTATGGTCGTCCAAAGGTGGTTGCTCCAACTCAGTTAATGGAAGTTCCATTTTGTGCCTGACTCTCTCTCCTACTCTCTCGTGTCTTTGGCCGCCACCTGAAACCTGAACAGATCTGAAGCCTCCTCCTTTAGATCTGATCTTCTCACAGCATCAACCCACTTCTTGACGCCTCCACCATACTGTTGGAAGCCAGCGCTTGTTCCGCCTGACGAGCTTCGTCCCCAACAGTAAGTATATTCTTGGTACTTTTTTGGAATATAGATCTCTGCCTTCTCTTGAGTGTCATTAGAAGGTGCAAATGATACTGCAAATAACAAAAAGTCTTCTTTTGCTCTTACTTGGCATAATTGTTGTAGGATGATAATTGAAATCTGGTGACGATGAACAACTTGATTGGTAGATGGTGAATTGGTAACATTATGTTTTTCAAGGGGAGGATCCTGGGTTTGAGCCTTAACTACTATGTTTCCTTCTAAAGGGCACCGAATTCCTTATCCTCTCCAATTAATTCATGGGTTGTGTAACTAGAACCATGGCAAAACAAAGACTATTGGATGCTCGGGGTTACGAATTATGTTAAAGGAAATTACAAATCCTAAATAATCTCAGAGTATGTGTATCAGTTCAAACTCCTCGAATATCTTTTGTAAAAGCCATTGGACGTCCATCAATCACTACAATGGAAATTGGGCAAGGAAGTTCATGCAAGCAAAATCTCTATCCATGAAACAAGAATTGGCTCCGATATCTAAGAGAGCTGGGACATGAAGTTCATAACCTAGTATCTTAACTTGTACTTAGGTTGAGAAAACTTTACCTACATGCTTGGAAGAGATTGAACCCACTCTAGTTCGAGATATCATTCGAGTGGTTGAGCTACTGTTGGACGTGCCACATGAACGAAAATATCGTTGGAACCTTCGGACTGTGATAAAACGATCATAATGAGGTCGTGAACTAAGGATAAGGCACTTGTATGGTTTGGTTTTCCTATCATGGGCATTGCATGGTTCGACATGCATGACATAGTCCGACAAGCGTGCCAAGTGTTACCTACCCTTTGGACGGACGGTTGGGTTAGTGTGTGTGAAACGGGGGAAACCCTAGCTTTATACAATGTAAACCCCCTTCTGGAGAACACCAGATCCTGACCGTCGCCCCCACTCACCTCTCCAACTCACTTCGAAACACTGGGTTGTGTCAATACTGTACGACTAAGATGAATTGTTGTGTTAGTCTAGATTCTCCGTTGGAAGCGTGTTGTCCATTTGTGCATTCATCGTGTCTTATGCCCTTCTTGCTTTTGTTTTCTAGTAACACTGTAGCAATGATAGCCAATCTGAAACAACGTATCTCTTGGTCTCCAATGGTTGAGCTAGATGTTAGATCTACAACTTTCATGCTTTGATACCATGTAAAGACTAGCAATATATGAAAGCTTAAAACCTTGTGTGCAAAAGGAGGGAAAGTACCCAAGAGATGATTGAAGCAATGTATACACACAAGAAGCGGAGAACTATGATTATATTAGTTAAAGACTTTAACTTTTTGCATATGCTCGTGATTGGGCTTTATATATATACAAGATACATCTATTTATATTGAATGTAGTCAGCTAAGTATAAAGTGGATTGTCAACCGATGATAAAACAATCTTGTCAAGGAATATAATTATTCCCTAACAATATTTAGGGTAGACAACTGACGTAGATTATACGATCTAGGCGCTTTAATTAGAACCTAAATCTAGTTATTCCTTTTGCACATGACTCGGTTTTTTGATGCGACAGTTGCGTTATATTATGTGACTCATTTTTTACGTGTTACACGGCTCCTCTTGTATGATTTGATCGTGTGTATGTGGGGCTACACATGTTGAGCTTGTCTCTGGACAATAATATCTCTCTCTCTGCGTAGTGGTCTTTGTCTAGGGATGATCTAATATTGTAAAGAGGAAAAGAAAAGGAAGAACAAGGAAGAGGCCCAATTTTGAAATTATGGAAATGGGCATCGTTCTCCGCCCCAGCCATGGTGCCGGTGCCTCCCTTCATGTTTCTCTTCCTCCACCTCGTTCAACTCTCTCGGAGTCGGGAAAGCAGCATCCAGAATTCCTTTCCGTCAAAAGACCTTACTTCCCCGCTGATCAAAATGATGGATTATCCGCCATAACCAGCAACTGTACAGAAGAACTAGGACCCGAAGCAGGTAATGCAAAGGAATGCCTGAAATCATGTGATTGATGGTCGCTTCTGCTTAGAGGAATGCCATGTTTCATATCAGACTGTTGTTTGGAACAGGCAAAACGAAGCTTCTTCGACGTGATGATGGTGATAGTAGAATTGATGATTATGGATGTTCCTCTCTGCAGATCCTCAAAAGGGAGGTTGCAGCTGGGCGGTTGGATAAAGCCATTGCAGAGCTTGAGCGCTTGTCAAGGATCAATATCTCCATCGACTCGGGTACTTGTTCAATGCTTTTAAAGCAATGTGGTAAGGTAAAATCTCTTCTCTATGGGAAACAAGTTCATAATCACATAAAGAAGCATGATCTCGACCATCAAACTTTTCTGGGGAATCATATTATGGACATGTATCGGCAATGTGGTGATCTTGATTCTGCCATTTCGGTATTTGATGGTCTGCATGACAAAAATGTGTTTTCTTGGACGATAATGCTATCATTGTACATAGAGCAAGGTTACCATGTGAAAGCCCTGCAGCTTTTTAAGCAAATGGAAGATCAGAATGTCAAACCTGATAAGGTTACTGTGAACACCATTCTTGGTGCTTGTGCTGCCATTTGTGCGTTGAAAGAAGGTAGAGAGATCCATCTGAAGATCATCAGTGGTGAATTGGACTCAGATATTTTCGTCCAGAGCACACTTGTGAATATGTATGCTAAATGTGGATGCCTAGTTGAAGCACGCGATGTTTTTGAAGACATGAGGTTGAGAAATGTGGTGGCATGGACAGTCATGATCATGACTTATGCACAGCATGCCCAAGGAGAGGAGGCTTTGGCTCTCTTTAGAAGAATGCTTTCAGATGGTGTGGAACCCAATGCGTATACCCTTGTTGGAGCTCTATCTGCAGCTTCCATGTTACGATCTTTGGACAGTGGTCAGTATATCCATGTAGCAGTGCTCCAGAATGGGTTCGATGGTAATTTGGCAGTTGGAAATGCCCTCATTAATATGTATGCCAAGTGTGGGAGCTGGGAATCTTCATGGAATGTCTTCTGCAAAATGCATGTTAAGGACGTTATCTCATGGACCTCCATGCTAGATGCATATAACCTGCATGGCCGGACTAAGGATACTCTTCAGTTATTTGAGGAAATGCAATGGGAAGGCATGATTCCAGACAAACTCACATTCTTGAGCATTCTCGCAGCATGCGCTGACCTCTTAGCCCATGAGCAAGGCAAGAAGGTTCATGCTGCAATTGTTTCAAGAAGGTTTCATGTGGATGAAATGGTGGGAACTGCACTCATTCATATGTATGGAAGATGTGGGGATATAGGGGGTGCCCGTGAGGTCTTTGATAACATCCACAAATTAAATGTGCACACATGGACTGCGATAATAACTGTGTACTCTCAACATGGTCTCAGTAGGATGGCCCTTTTCCTATTTGATCAAATGCTCAATGAGCAAGTGAAGCCTAATGAACTCACTTTTGTTAGTGTTCTCTCAGCATGCAGTCATTTGGGTATAATGGCCGAGGGTTTTCGCCACTTCGATTCGATCAGCAATGTTTATGGCATGAGCCCAACTGCTGAGCACTATGCATGCATAGTGGATTTGCTGGGGAGAGGTGGATTCTTGAATGAAGCAGAAGATTTCATTGAAAAAATGCCAATAAAAGTCGACATGATTGTGTGGAGAACAATGCTGAGTGCATGTACCATTTTCAATAATATTGAAAGAGGTAAAAGGTCAGCAGAGAATTGCATCATGGTAAATCCCGGCTATGGTGCCCCATATGTAGTGCTGTCCAACATCTATGCATTACGTGGTCAGTGGGAAGAAGTAGCCAGAGTAAGAGAGCTTATGCAGGAGAATAGAGCCAAGAAACAACCTGGGAGAAGCTCAATTGAAATAAAAGATAAGGTTCATGACTTCTTGGTGGATGATAATGCGCATCCTCGAATAGCAGAGATACGAGTAGAGCTTGAGAAGCTCTACAAAATAATGGAAGTGGAAGGTTGCATTGTTGAGGCAAATGTAGTATTGCATGATGTTGAGGAGGAAACCGATGAATTCTCGATGAAACACCATAGTGAGAGATTGGCGATCATCTTTGGGCATATGATGATGCTCCCGAACGCACCAATTCGCATACGAAAGAACCTGCGTGTGTGCATCGATTGCCATGCTACCATTAAACATATGTCAAAAATCCTCAATCGGGAAATATTCGTACGAGATTCTCATTATTCTCATCATTTTAAAGATGGAATCTGTTCTTGCAAGGATTACTGGTGATAAATATAATAGATGTTTTACTATGCATCTTCCCAAAATGGTGGTGAAGATAAGCATGAGTTTGGAGACAATAAGATGGAATGCTGAATGTCTGTACAATTCAACAAAAGTGAAAGTTTTATGTATGTGGCTGAGATTGATTGTTGACTTGTCTATGGAAATGCAAGCCAACCTGCCCACGAAATTGTAAGTTGGATGTTTCAACAGCAGTTGAAATCTTATAAGCCAACAAATGCTGACAATCGGCTTTCCACACATTTATCAAGAAAAACTGAAATTTCGAGTAAAAACCAATACACACATGTAAATATTGAGAATGCCATACGTGCATGGTGTATGCTCATTTCTCTTGTAATAGCAGTAATATTTGTCTTACTCTCTTGGTTATCATGTGATGACCAGTAACTAATGGAGGTAATACTTTACTGAAATCCTTCTGTAATTCTTAATTGATCTGTGATGAAGATGTATTCTCACTGAGAAAAGGTATTATAAATATAAGAAACTAAACAAAATAACGGAAATAGTATACTAAAATACTTCATTGCAAAGAAGCATCCATTATTAGAACACAAGAATTAGAGACTGTCTTAATTGTAGAGATTTTTTAGTGCAACAAAAATGGTCTGTAGTTTTTGTAAGGTGATATGTTGTCATTAGCTTATAGATTGATGGTCAAAATCGAGGTATCTTAGGAAGAGAACTAACTGATCCCATAAAATAGGCGACTCCATCGATCCTACTCAAATAAATTCCATAAACATTATAACTGCAATGAGTAGGTCTAAAGCATTATATACACCAACTTGCATTGCAAATTCGACATAGTTACCATTAGTGCTCCATCATCATCAATGGAAGTCTATATTATTTAGATTTTAATTAAGATAAACATTTGATGTTAAAGATTTGGGTCTTCATAAGCTATTCGAAAGAACAATGCACGTGTTAGGTCAAGAAGCCATTCTAACAAAAATTAGGAACCTTCTTCACCATATTGCCTTAGTAGTGAGCACTGTTTGAAGTCCGAAATGGGGTAGTACACGATTCAAGTTTTTAGGCTTCTGCATTTTGCTCATAAAAAAGTGGAACTAAAGCTACCTTTTGTTTTTATCCACGTGCAGAATACATCAATGCAAACATCAAGTTGGATCAACCCATGTTGAGCATTATATGGTCATAAATTACTCTTACCTCTTGATATTAATCCCAAGCAATAAGAAATGGTGCTCATGGACCTACTCAATTGACATCATGCATTACAACAAAGCTCCCAAGAATGACAAAGGATGTATTCATTGGACTACAAAGCTATGGCCAAAGTATGGTATATTAGCAACTTCACCATTCAAGCCTTAATGAAACCTGAATACATACATGGATGGACATTTACCAAGTATTGGGAAAAATTGACCATACAAGATACTCCAATTGCTATCAACATATGTATGAGCTAGATTGGGCACTTCAAACTAAATGCCCAATTGCTAGGTGTAAATAGGCTGAAAATCCTAGACCTACACTATATTAAAAGATCCCTTGTGGGGGCCATCGAATATCCAACCCCTCTTTTCTTTCTGTTGTGTTGAGGTCTCCACCTCCCCCTTTCTCTCGCTAGTGTTAATGTAACACACGAACCATAGAAATGGAAGCTCATGAGCTGTTGAACATAATGGTGGTGGTGATAGTGGATGCTTCACGTGAAAGGAGAATGCCCACTTTGTTGGTGGTTGTCTGTTGAATGCGGGCATCTAATGGTCGTGTTCACACTGTCCATAAGTGGACGGGTTATATATGTAATATGCCAGAATAACGTAAGCCCTAGCCTGGGGTTATAAATATAGGCTTGTATGGTCGTCCAAAAGTTGGTTGCTCCAACTGCAGTTAATGGTAGTTCCATTTTGTGCCTATCTCTCTCTCCCACTCTCTCATGTCTTTGGCCGCCACTTCTGACTGCTTCAGATCTGAAGCCTCCTCCTTCAGATCTGATCTTCTCTAAGCTTCAACCCTCTTCTTGACGCCTTCACCATACTGCTGGGAGCCAGCGCTTTGTTTCGCCTGACGTCCTTATCTACAACATTTGGTATCAGAGTGCGGTTCATCCGCTACAGGCCGTCATTTGCTGCTTCTGTCTTCCTGCTGTATTCTGCTTCACGTGGACGTCAAGAACGTGCGGTATAGAGAAGATTCACGACAGTTACAACCATTCGTAACGTCCGACCGGCGTGCAAAGACTTCAGTATACGGAGATTTTTCGACTACGTCTTCTGCCGTACGACACATCACTGTGTTTGTCTCGACGTCAGAGAGAGAACAAGAGTTATGGAACTGATTTTGGAGTAATTCACAAGGAGTTACGATCGTTTTACGGCAACCTGCAGTAAAACGTTTTCTCGCGGTCTAGTTCGTGCAGTGTACAACTAGATCACAATTTCGACAGTCGTACTCTTTTCGACATTGCTTCGTACACACTCTGGGCAGAGCCAGCGGCTTGTGTCCACTTCGTGCAGAAGTATTTTGGCCAAAATCCGCTTCGGAAGAGTCTTCACGACTCGTTCTTCTACGGACTAGGCGTATAAGTCCGACGTCAACTCGGACTTTGGCGACGCGGCTTGTACTCACTTCGGGCAAAGTCGTAGCACTTGTGTCCACTCCGAGAAGAGCCGTGGTTTGCTACAAAGTTCGTGCCCAACTCAATTAGACTACATTCGGGTAGACTGCCGCGCAGTCGTACTCACTCGTAGTCGTAACCACTTCGGGCAGAACTTTCATGAAGTTCGTGTTCAACTCGAGTAGACCACATTCGGGTAGACTGCCGTGCAGTCGTACTCACCCGTGGTTGTAGTCACTTCAGAAAGAACTTCTATGTTCGTGCTCAACTCGGTTAGACTACATTCGGGTAGACTGCCCTGTAGTCGTACTCACCCGTAGTCGTAACCACTTCGAGCAGAACTATATACAAGCCTTCTCGACAAATGGCTTTGACATCCGGCCCATCCGAGATGAGCATGGGGAAGTTCGACAGGACGAACTTTAACTTCTGGAAGGAGGAGATGCAGGACTATCTGATAGTCCGTGGCCAGATCGATCCAATTGAGCACGACATGGCCCCGACATCCTACAAGCCGGAAGTTTGGACGAAGTTGGATCGTGTTGTTCGCGCCACTATTCGGATGCATCTCTCGGAATCCGTGTATTACACGGTCAAGTCGTGTACGACAGCTAAGTGTTAGCCCTTCGGATGAAAGACTAAGACTTGTCGTGAGGTAATACGAATGAAGACGTAATCATATGAGTTCCGATTATTCGGTGATCCGTAAAATCCAAGATCATCCGATTATCCGGATAGTCTCCGATCAATCGTAAATTCCGATTACATGTTTACTACGATTAATCTGATTAATTGTAGCTTTCAATTATTCGTAGACACCGACACAGACAGACAGACATATAGATTCCACAAGGCGCAAAGGCTCTTCGATTATTAACACTTGTATCAGACTCTATACAATGCAGACCCCTTGGTCTTATATACAAGTTTGGTATCCTTTCGGATCACCAAGTCCCTATGTACATACGTCGGTTCGGATCTTAGTCGCAACTCTCCAATTTTCCGAATATCCGATTTTTCGTAATATTACGAATTTACGATTTTGTCGTAATTTCGTAATACTCAGCCAACACCGACGCGATGTAAGGAGATGACTTAGAGATCCGAAAGGGTACCAAGTGTGTATATAAAGCCATGGGGCTTAGATGTAAAGGAGTCCTAAAGTCGGGAATTATTAAGCAATACAAAGAGCTTTATGTCATCATCTTGAGTCGATTCCATCTTTCTTGTGTTCTATGCTTGAGTAAGGGTCAGAATCTACAATCGTACCGTTCGAAGTTAAAATCGCACTTTGTGTAATTGTCGGAATTTACGATCGTACTACCATTCTTTCTCAACCATGACCTAGTCTTAGTTCATCATCTGAAGGGCTAACAGGCTTGCAATCCTCAAAACCAAAACGCTGAAGTAGTTTCTCAATGTACATTGCTTGATGCATAATAGTTCCCTCGTCAACGGTTACAAATTGGATGCCAAGATAATAATTCAAAAGGCCAAGATATGTGGTATCAAAAGTATGCCATAAATCAGCCATAAACATGTTGATTTTGAATCACATGACCCAGTCAAGAGTATGTCATCAACATAATGAACAAATACCAGAAGATCAGCCCGATCTTTTCATACATAAAGTGTGCTTTCAATTAGATTGCATGTAAAGCCAAGAGCAATCAAGTGCTTATGTATTTTCTCATACCATGCACGTGGAGCCTGCTTAAGTCCATATAAAGTCTTATATAAGTGGCAAACCATATGCTCTTGTCCCTTGATGGCAATCCAGGAGGTTCTTTCACATAAACTTCTTCTTGTAAGTCACCATTCAAGAAAGTTGTCTTTACATCCAATTGATACATTTTCCAACCATATTGGGCAGCCAATGCAACCAAAGTATGAATGGTAGTTATACGTGAGGTAGGTGCAAAAGTCTCATCATAATCAATGCCATGCTTTTGTGCATAACCTTTTGTGACCAATCTAGCTTTGTAGCGATTAATGCTACCATCTGACTTTCTTTTAATTTTGTAAACCCACTTAGTACCAATGACATTCTTACCTTTTGGCAATTCACCTAACTCCCAAGTACCATTCTTTTCAATTGAATCCAATTCTAATTGCATTGCATCCATCCAATTTGGATCATCACATGCATCTTCAAAAGTGAGTGGACCTTCATACATGCTATTGCAATAAGACATACATCCACAAAATCACTTGATGCATGGTGAGAGCTTGATCTTGTTCTACCAAGTAAAGGAGCACTCAATTTGCTATCTTGCAATGTCTTTTGCAACCATTTAGGCATAGATTGAGCATCCTTGATAAACATGTGTTCCTGATGTAATTCATCATCCAAATTTATATCATTAGTAGGCTGAATATCATGCTCATTTTCAGCCATATGTTGCTAAAAATTATCAACTTTTTGAGCCTCATTTGGATGATTTTCATGATCATAGTCAAGTGCACCACTTTGAAACGAAGGCATAAGTGTATTTGACACATCTTGCATACTAGTTGTTGGCTGAAATTTAATTTCAAGTAAAGGATAAGCTGAATTTTTCAGCAAATACCATATCTCGACTTACTATAATCTTGTTCGTCAATGGATGATATAATCGATTAACCTTTACTCTCACTACTGTATCCAACAAACATACATTTCTTTGCCTTATCATCAAGTTTAAGACGTTGTGATGGCACAAGAGCATATGCCAAACAACCAAATATACGCATATGACTAACCATTGGCTTTCGCCCATTCTAAGCTTTATAAGGTCACTACAACAGAATGCACAAATACCAACGCATATACCAGCAAAACTTGAACTAGGGCTTGTAGCAAATTCGTCTCGGGTGTTAGCGCGGGTGCCAGACCCCTGCTACCCAAGCGGATATAATCGCAGGTATCCACCCGGATACTCACCCGGATACCCACCCGTATAGCAATGCGGATATCTTCATGGGTATATCCCCAGGTAGACTTACAACACTCGCGCCTATATACGAGACTCCATCTGGGATCGTATCCGAGAACTTATCTGTGATGATACCCGAGGACATATCCAAAGGTATACTTGGGACGCTATCCAAAAGCATACCCGGGACAGTATCCGGGGGAATACCCTAAACTATATCCGGGAAACTAGCCGGGGGCACACCTAGGACACTATCCGGGAGCGTACCTGGGACACTATCTACGAGCGTCCCCGAGACAATATCCGCGAGCATACCCGAGACAGTATCCGAGGGCATAATCTAAACCCTATCCGGGGGCTCACCCAAGACAATATACGAGCCATAGCCAAGCCTCTATCCAGGTTAATACCCGGGGGAATATCAAGGTTCATACCCGGGCAACTATCCATCCTCGATCCTGGTTGTTACCCAATACAATATCTGAGAGCATAACCGCGATAATAGCTGGGTTCATACCTAGGTTGCTATCCACATTGTATTTAGGTTCTCAAAATGTATTTGGACTTATACCCGAGACTATATCCGCGTTGATACCCAGGCTCAAAATTCAAGTTCATAGTTGGGATTGTGTCTAGGTTTGTATCCCTGTTGATACTCAAGCTGGTATCTAAGTTATATCCACGTATATTCTTATGTTTTTTATATGGACTTATACTCAAGTTTTTAACTAGGATTAGTCTCGGATATACCCAAGCTTACCTAGGGTTGGTCAATAATTGTGGAATTACCCGTTTT
>JBBBWG010023068.1:0-11818 GCA_037176905.1 Azolla pinnata
TTCTTGCCACCGAATCGTCCAGCTATCTCCACCGTTCTATCGACAGCTTTGTCGATTAATGCCTCCCGATCTCTCGCATTCAGCATGAACTCCACGACCGACACCATGCCTTTCTTCAACTCCTCTCCGTGTGTTCCACTTGTTGACGCTATCCCGCACTTGCTATCCTCTTGCCACCTCGTTTCACGTCGGGTTCACCAAAGATGTCGCGGAATTACGAGGAGGATGCGTGAACGTCGAGGCAGGACCCCGGGGCCTTTGACCAAAAGATTCCAAATACTAGGATGTAAAGATTGATGAAAGAGCTTGAACACGCAAATTTGAAGTATTTTCTTTATTATAGATTAGAAAATTACAATCGATTCCGAAATAGGAATCAGAAAGAATTGGATATTAGGTATTAGGTATTAGGTATCAGGATTCTCCGATAGTACGATCAGCCGTAAATTCGGACTACGTGATTACTACGATTAATCCGATTAATCGTAGATTCCGATTAATCGTAGACACCGACACATGCAGATAGATAGATTTCACAAGGACAGAATGGCGCAAAAGCTCTTCGATTATAAACACTGGTTCCGGACTATGTACAAGACAGACCCCCCGGTCTTATGTACATTGCGTCGGTTCGGATCTGGACACAACTCTCCGATTTTCCGAATATCCTATTTTCAGACTAGGTATTATTTCCGTATTATTACGAATTTTCGACTTTGTCGTAATTTCGTAATAATTGGCCAACATGGGGCATCTAAGAGAACATAGTCTGCTTGCATCTTGAAACAGTCAATAACCAGGGTAAGCTCTATGGAGAGGCCGCGATGTACATCCTCCAAGAGACGTGTTGGGTCCTCTGTGGAAGGATTGATGGAATTAGAGGGAAGAGAAAGGCTAAAACGGGGGCGGAGACTATAGTTTTTGAAAAATGGAGTAACACCTCTAGATGCATGCAAAGAGTTTTTGTAGGTGAACTCAGGAAGTGGGAGAAGGTCAACCCAGTCATGTTGTTGGTAACTAAGAGAGCACCACAAGTATTGTTCCAAGATTTGGTTAACCCGCTCCATTTGTCTATCAGTTTGGAGATGATAGGCTGAAGGAAAATTAACAGTACAACCGAAAGTTTGTAAGAGGTGCTACTAGAAATGGGAAATAAATTGTGGTCCTCGATTAGAAGTGATATCATCTAGCAGTCCATGTAGTTGAACAATATTTTTTAAGAACAAATTAGTTGTCTCCTCTCTAGAAATGGTTTGGCACAAGGAACGAAATGGGTTATCTTGGTGAAACGATTGACCATGACGAACACCGAGTTGTAGCCACCAATAAGAGGAAGGTCAGTGATGAAACATTCATGGAGAGATACGCCCAAGGCCTGTTGGGGACTGGGAGCGGTTGAAGGAGGCCATATGGTCAATGATGAGGTGCTTTTGAGCGAGTGCACATGACGCAAGACTTGATGAACTCTTTGACCAATTTCCATGGTTGTGGCCATCAATACTCACGAGGGACTAACTACAAGGTTTTCGCAACCCCATAATGACCGGCCAGTGGATCATCATGACACTCTTGGAGCACCTCAGTCCGACACGGCCCATCCGGGACATACAATACATTATCTCAAAACAAAAGGTTATCGCGAAATGTAAAACGACCTAAATTTGCCCTTTCGGGTTTATGGGAGGGGTTTGCGATAATTGCCTTGACCTCTGTCGCGAACTTTGTCAGTCGTAGTGGCTTCTGCTATTCGCTGGATAAAAGAGTCATCCTGAATGAAGTAAGCAAGTTGCAAAGTTATGGAATTGGTTAGGCTTTAACAAACTTTGGGACTGCTAGACTAGGCTTTGACTTTTGGGGTGAGCTCGAACTTAGATCGGCGAGACAAGATATCGGCCTTCATGTATTAAGCTCCAGGTCAAAAGATTATCTCGAAATCATAATCTGCCAAGAAGGTTGACTATCGTGCTTGTCTGCAATTTAAAGTTCATGTGATAGAGAAGTAGATTAGATTTTTGTGATCTGTAACCACTTGGATACAGTGTTGCGCCTCGGCCAAATAGGACCTCTATTCTTCAAAAGAAACAATGATAGCGAGAAGCTATCATGTCATAGATGAGGTAAATTTCGGGGGCAGTGAACTTGCATGAGTTATTAATAAGCCACTAGGTGAAGCACACCGACCTCATCTAGTTGGGAGAGGACTGTCCCAATGGCAAAATCAAAAGCATCCATTTCGACGTGAAAAGTCTTAATTGGGTCAGGATGAAGAAGAACTGTTGTTGTTGTTAAGGCTTGTTTTAGCAAGTCGAGTAAGAGCAATGAGAGGCCGTGCAATCACTGAAAATGCTTTCATGAAGCGCCGATAAAAAAAACGAAGAAATGATTGCACCTCTCATACTCGAGTTGGAACGGCCCACTCTCGGATAGTCTTAACCTTCCGCATGTCCATTGTGATTCCTTGTGTTAAGATAACATACACAAGGAGCTCCACAGAAGTATGATCAAATTCACACTTTTCACTTTTGACATAAAGTCCATGTTCTCAAAATTTGGCAAGAACTAACCTGACATTGTTAGTGTGCTCCTTGATATTCGAAGAGAAGACCAAGATGTCATCAAGATAGGTCACAAAAAAGTGATCTACATATTCCTGGAAGATGTCATTCATCATCTGTTCAAACATTAGTGAGGCCAAAATGCATTACCTTCTACTCGAAATGATCGTAGTGCGTTCGAAAGGCAGTTTTCCATCCGTCTCCAGGTTTGATCCACACCCAATTGTATGCTCCTAGAAGGTCAATCTTAGAGAAGATTCGTGCAGTTCGAAGGTGATCCAGCAGCTCTGGGATAAGAGGTAACGGGTAGCGGTTGTGAATCATAACCTTGTTTAGACCCCGATAGTCAACACAGAGGCGTAAGGAGCCATCTTTCTTCTTCACGAATAGTATTGGAGCTCAGCTCAGGTTGGCGATTTTGATGGTTGAATAAACCCCTTTTTAATGTTCTCATCGATGTAAGTCTGAAGCGCCCGGAGCTCTGGTTCGGACAACCCATAAATTGGGCCAAAGGGGATTGACACCTTCTTGCAAATCAATCGGATAGTCATAGGGTTGATATTCGGGCAAACGATCCACATTCTTTTTCTCGAACATGTCTTGAAAGTCCTCATACTTCGACTATAGTGGGTTGATAATTGTCTGCATAGGATTTGGAGTGCTCAACTCAGCAGCATGATATGCATGATTGCCTTTGTTCAGACTGGGACATGACCATCCGCCCTGGGCCTAGTTCCAACTCGAATGGAGAATTGAGCGCCAGAAATTGATTCAAGCCATTCTGATGCTACATCATTAGATACTGCTTTGACCAACAAAATCTTCGGGCGAGATTGTGATGTAAAAGTAATCGAGTGGTTGCACCAATTGATAGTTGGGTCATGTGCCTTCAACCAGGACAAACCAAGTATGGTTGGGTGTTGTGGTGAAGTGATGATGAAAAACTTCAAGAATTCTTGGTGATTCCCGAGGTGGAAGAGGAGTGGGCCAATGGTTTTTGTAACTACACCATACGCCTATCGATAGCTTCCACTGGAATTGCAATGCTTGGACAACCAGAAAACTGGAAATTTGTGCTTATGAATGAACTTTTCATCCATAAAACATGTGGTTGCCCTGGAATCGAGAAGCGCTAATGAATCAATTAAAATACACTTGAAATGGATGCTTACCGAGACGGAAAAATCATTTGTAAAGGTAGCGAAACATTGGGAGCAACATGAATTTGGATTGTCCAACCAAATGGCTCCGACTGTAGTTGGACACCGTCGTTTTTCGGTTGTTGGTGCTATAGAGCATTGTTGTCGGCCAATTCTGCTTGGGCAAGAATGAAGTAGATGGGTGGAGGCGCCACAGTATAAGCATAACCCATTCATTTGTCAAAACCTTCGTTCAGCCTCAGTGATTGGGGCTCAAACTCGGTCAATTTCCATTCGCAACAGGTTCATTGGACGATGATGTCGGAGGGGTTCTCGAACTGGATTGGTACCTTGATGTTGCTTGTTCCTCCTAACGAAGCTCAAAAAGTCGATTGTCACAATTGACTGCTTGCATGATGGCTTGCGACAAAGAAGTAGGCTCCACGAAGTTGAGTAGTAGATTTTTCACATCACTTCAAAGACCCCGATGAAAATGCCCGTATAGCGCTTGGTCATCCCACTAAACATCACATGCTAAATGTGAGAATTCAAAGGCATAAATAGGCACCGAACGCATACCTTGATGTAATGAAAGGAGTTTGGTGACGGTTATTCGTATTGAGCCAAATGTTGCTTCAAACTCTGCCAAAAAGGTACGAAAGCTGTATAAAAGTGGTGATGATGTTTCAAACAATGGCGCGAACCAAACTTGCGTAGCTCCTGACAGAAGGGTCCCAATGAGACTAACTTAATGAAAGTCATCCGAGGGGTTGTAGCTAGACAATAAGCCTAATCTGATTTATGAACCCTCGAAAGCACACCCTCATACAATCGAACTTGTCAAGCAAACTAACCTTGGGCTCCAAGCTTGTACTGGGATGGAGACGAGTTGGAGAAAGGGTTTATGAGGGACCAGACGCTATACGGAGAAGATTTATTGATGCTAGAGGAGAGTTAGTTATTTCTTCCTTGAGTTCCATCGGGATTTTAGCTTGAAGCTTCCGTAACGACTCTCGAAGGTTGTTATTCTCAAGTTGAAGTTGATGCATGGCTTCCATAAGCTAATTGAATTTCTCGCTACAATCTGACATGCTGAGGCTTGGGAAACGGAAAGATGAACAAATTGCCACGAGCAGATACAAAAGACAAGACAAAGCTAAGCCAGAGCAGAGGAGATAATTCAGAAGAAGATAGATGAAGCTTAGTATTGATTCTATAACTGGTGTTCACCTTGATTGGGATCAAGGTGAACACCTATATTTATACAAATCCAAGACTCCCGCATGAAAACTGAGGGGTAGGAGCATGCAAGGTCCTGCATGAAAGGGAAAGATATATGCAGAGGCTATAGAAAGTTTCAGAACTTTCTGGAACATTAGAAAGAGATATCATGTAGATAGAGTAGAGAAATAAAAAATCCAACTCACCTTGGGCGAGTGGTTAAGTCGTGTGCCTGCTAAGTACATGGGGTTCCCTCACGAGAATCCGAATCTCTCAGGTGACGGCAGCGGAAGTGAGGTGCTGAGACGGTCTATGTCTTCGCATTTAAGAAAAAAAAAGCGGCGTCGATTTCGGGCGACATCGTCAATCAAGGCACTGTCTCATGTACTCACAATTTTGGTACAAACAAAAGGGACTGATCTAATGCTTCAAGTTGCAATGGCCACACTTGTACGAGTTTTTCGAACAATAAATGTTATGGTCGGTTGTTCACAACGAGACAAGATATTTTTGTACAGTGGGTGTCGCTGGCCCAACTGATCGACCCAAGAACTTGTTTGCAGCCTCCCTTTCTTTTGGTCCTTGTTCGTTTTCTTCCACAATGATGTTGCCGCACCTTGATCTGTTGTCGTCATCGATACTAGCGATGTTGCCGCTTAGTCTCTCGATCGTCACCGCCACAGCGCGCCGCAACTGTTGTTGCACTGCCATGATCATTGAAAGCATGGATGCAATGCGAACATTGCAACGATAGCGGCGGGACAGAAAGTCCACATCCACAGAGCACCACACAATGGGGAGATCATGAGGATAAAGAAGGATGCGAGACTTGGCCCGGCTGCTGCCACGAGTCAGCTCAATAAACACAAATTGAGTTGCAACAAGAGAAAACCGTTTTCATGCCCCAAACTCAAGGGCTTTATGTCGTTTGCAAGAGCGGCAGGTGGAGAGTCGTAAGCTCCATTTCATACAGCACGCATGTCGAACCTTGATCTAAGTCTACACTTTGACGCCCAAGAACTCCGGTTTGGTGTCCACATATTCTACCACACCATCGCGGATCGGTAACACTCACCAACATTGATGGGACGGAGGTCATATGCTTCGTCGTGCCCAAAGAGTTTTCTTACCGCTTACGTTTCCACAAAAACGTGGATCGACCTTGAGGTCTTAGCATCAAAATCTCCCATGTAGCTCCATCTAAATCTTTAAAATTTAACATGAAACGCTTACGCACTAAGCAACTTCAAGAGATTATTTGTCGAAGGGGGGGACAGTTTTATGCTCGATAACGTCACCGTACATCACAAAGATTGTCTGGTGCAAAGAAGGCTCCCTAACATTTCATGGGAAGGGTGCAAATCAATGGTCGATGACGTCTCCGTTTGAAATTCGAGGTTTAGCAGATTGTGACGAAAATGACGATCACTTTTCGTCGTCGTGGATGTGATCATCATTTTACAAAGTGCGGCTACATTATCTGGTAGACTGGCCAGATGTTTCCGCTATATTATTACTGACACGCATGTCATAGTTCTTGACACGTGCACACGCATGAAATGGAATGGAATTATTTGAAGCTTTATCATCGAAAATCAAGGTCACTTTAGCCGAGTGGTTAAGGCATGTGCCTACTAAGTACATGGGCTTACCCCTCAAGAGTTTTAAGCTCTGAAGGGACGACATTAGAAGTGAGGTTCTCGAACGGTTCGTGTCGTCGCATTTCAGAAAAGAAAGGTGGTTTCAATTTCGGGCGACATCATCGATTAACTGGTTGTCTCAAGCACTCAAACCTTTTTATACAAATAGTAGGGAGTCTATTGTTGCCAATCGCACACTACAAGGTATAGGGTCGTTTACCGCGAGCGATTGCCGCACGTCAAGGTCGAGGCAAAACTTCTTGGAAATCGCGTCAAATTTGGCATGAGCATTCATGGGAGATTTGCTGTCTGGTTGTCGCGACTTTAGCCGCGGGCATAGATGCAAAAATAGCCACGAGTTTGACACAACTGTCTTTTCTAGATTTTGCTAGATATATAGTCGCGCCATGTCCACGAGATTTGACGCAAATATAGCCGCGATTGTAGACACTAGTTTTGCCGCAAAAAAACTTTAAACATTTCACAGGGAGTTTTACGCAGGCATTGCCGCGTTATAGCTGTTACCAATATACACTCTTACCGCAATTTTGACGCAAATATGGACGCTTTTGTAGCCCCAAAGTTTGACACAACTTGACACAAAATTGACGCAATTTTTATCTGCCATTTTGACGCAATTCTTTGCGCGTTTTGCTGCTAGAATAGACGCGAAAATAAATTATTTATTGAGGCTAGCTTTGATGCGACTTTGGACGCGAATGTTGATGCATTTTTTTACGCGAGTTTTTAGGTCTTATTTGACGCACATTTTTACGCGCATATAGACGGAAACTTGATCGCAATGCTACTGCAAAAAATTTTCTTGCTGGTTTGTCATCTATATACGCTCTGTTTACCACGTCCATACTGAATTGCCTCACTTGAGGTAATTTTATAGAGTGTGAAAGTATAGCCAATCGGTCTAACATACAATTATGTGATACATGTGGTAAATATGTATTGATTATGCTCTAAAATGGAGTATATCCATGTATCTATCTATATGCATAGAAATATCCGTCTATACAGCTACATATTCATACGCATCTACATCTACGGGATCGGCCGGATTCTTACAAAGTGCGGATACGTTATCCGGTAGACTGGCCGGATGGTTGCAGTACGTTACTACTGACACTAGTAGATAGATCAAAAATCCAACTCACTTTGGCCGAGTGGCTAAAGCATGTGCCTGCTAAAGTACATGGGGTTCCCCTGCAACAGTTCGAATCTCTCAGGTGACGGTTGCGGAAGTGAGGTGATGGGACGGTCTATGTCTTCGCATTTGAGAAAAAAAAGCGGTGCCGACTTCGGGCGACCTCGTCAATCAAGGCATTGTCATGCACTCACAATTTTGGTACAAATTAAAGGGATTGATCTGATGCTGCAAGTCGCAATGACCACACTCGTTGTACTAGGTTTTCGACGAATAAATGTTATGGTCGGTTGTTCGCAACAAGACAAGATATTTTTGTATGGTGCGTGTCGCTGGCCTAAGCGATCGACCCAAGAACTTGTTTGCAGGCTCCCTTTCTTTTGGCGCTTGTTCATTGTCTTCCACAACGATGCTGCCGCACCTTGATCTGTTGTCACCATCGATACTAGCGATGTTGCCGCTCAGTCTCTCGACCGTCACCGCCACAGCGCGCCGCAACTGTTGTTGCACTGCCATGATCATTGAAAGCATGGATGCAATGCGAACATTGCAACGATAGCGGCGGGACAGAAAGTCCACATCCACAGAGCACCACACAATGGGGAGATCATGAGGATAAAGAAGGATGCGAGACTTGGCCCGGCTGCTGCCACGAGTCAGCTCAATAAACACAAATTGAGTTGCAACAAGAGAAAACCGTTTTCATGCCCCAAACTCAAGGGCTTTATGTCGTTTGCAAGAGCGGCAGGTGGAGAGTCGTAAGCTCCATTTCATACAGCACGCATGTCGAACCTTGATCTAAGTCTACACTTTGACGCCCAAGAACTCCGGTTTGGTGTCCACACATTCTACCACACCATCGCGGATCGCTAACACTCACCAATATTGATTGGAAGTAGGTCATATGCTTCGCCGTGTTCAAAGAGTTTTCTTACCCGTTACGTTTCCACAGAAATGCGGATCGACTTTGAGGTCTTAGCATCAAAATTTCCCGTGCAGCTTGGTCTAAATCTTTAAAATGTAACATGAAATGCTTACACACTAAACAACTTCAAGAGTTTATTTGTCGAAGGGGGGACACGTTTTTATGCTCGATAGCATCACTGTACATCACAAAGATTGTCTAGTGCAAAGAAGGCTCCCTAACATTTAATGGGAAGGGTGCAAATCAATTGTTGATGAGGTGTCCGTTTGAAATTCGAAGTTTAGCAGTCTGTGACGAAAATGACAATCACTTTCGTCGTCGTGGATGTGATCATCATTTTACGAAGTGCAGCTACATTATCTGGGAGACCGGCCAGATGTTTCCGCCACATTATTACTGACATTAGTACGCATGTCATAGTTCTTGTCACGTGCACACGCTGTAAATGGAATTGAATTCTTTGAAGCTTTATCACCGAAAATCAAGGTCATTTTAGCTGAGTGGTTAAGGCATGTGCCTACTAAGTACATGGGCTTCCCCCTCGAGAGTTTCTAATCTTTCATGGGACGACATTAAAAGTGAGGTTCTCAAACAATACGTGTCGTCGCAGTTTACAAAAGAAAGGTGGTTTCAATTTCGGGCGACATCATCGATTAAGGGGTTGTCTCCAGCACTCAAACCTTTTTGTACAAATAGTAGGGAGTCTAATGGTGCCAGTCGCACACTACAAGGTATAGGGTCAAGCGATTGCCGCACGTCAAGGTCGCAGCAAAACTTCTTGGAAATGGCGTCAAATTTTCCACGAGCATTCACGTGACAACAACTATGACATGCATACTGGTGTCCGTAGTAGCGTACCGCAACCATCCGGCCGGTCTAGATAACATAGCCGAACTTTGTAAACATCCGGCCGATCCTGTAGATGTAGATGCGTATGAATATGTAGATGTATAAACGCATATTTCTATGCATATATATAGATACATGGATATAAATACAGGTAGGTATATGTGTTAGCAATTACATCATGAATTCATGTTTTATTAATCAATTAATAGTTGGTTCTCTAGACAAGGTCGTGGGTTGGAAACCCATCTATATCACACTAACTTTTCCAGCAGGTCATCGATTCATGGGAGCAGATAACGGACCTCATGGATAGTTACCTGGTTGAGTGGTTGGAAATTGATGTAGAAGCGGAAGTTTCCATTCTATTTGCATACCAAGTGAGGTTCCGATACCCACTCACGTTGAGATAGACAAATGATTTGTTATGGGTGTAACATTCTGAACCAATGTATAAGGCTAATTTAATTGGTTTAAGGGTAGGATAAGTGGGAAACCAGTTATCCTAGGACTGGGAAAGACCCGTATGGGCATTAGACAAGTGTGAATGCACATAGCGGTTAAGGAGCCCTGGAAGTTTGAACTATATAAAGGGGACTAGCTACCTCTTTTGAGAATGGCTTCTTGAGACGCTTTGAACATTTTCTTTTGGTGAGGCCAGGCTCTCGAGTCATCTGATCTATCCATGTCAACTTCCGAGGTAGATCCAAGGTAATCACCTATGCTATGAAATATAATTAATGTTTTGGATTAGTATTCAGTCCTTCGCTCAAGGGTGGTTGGTGGGATTTATCACCTTTAAACCATTCTATTCTCTTTAATCTTCTCTCTAATACTTCTTATCATTAGTAGATCCTAACATTTGGTATTAGAGCGATTACTATTAATTTTGTTTCTGTCTCTCTCTCTGTCTCTATCTCGCTCTCTCTCTCTCTCTCTCTCTCTCTCTCTCTCTCTCTCTCTCTCTCTCTCTCTCTCTCTCTCTCTCTCTCTCTCTCGTTTTGATTCTTGAACAACTAATGGGATTGTTGGTAGATCCAGATCTAAAGAGCAGGAAACATCGCTATTCTTCTTCTTTCTTAATCTTTTCTTTCATGAATTTAGGTTATTTAATGGTTTGGTCATTATCAATGGATTGATTTTACTATCAATAATCGTTTGATTGATTATATTGTTGAACCAATTATGTTTGATATTGTTTCGATTTATAAATGACGTTAATTTTTGTCATGATTGATGGTTTCCATTTATTGGATTATGATGTCATATTGATTTGGATACAATCGTTAATGAATCGTTTCAAAATGAGTGTCATGATTTTGATTTCTATTCATAAATCATGATACAATAGAGGTAGGATTCGATTATTAAAAGATTAATTTCGTTTATTATTATTGTAATTGCTATTAGTGATTCATTTTGATTTAATAATCAATCATTGTTAACTTCAATTAATCAATCTAACATTTGATTGACTATAGTTTTAATCGATGTGTCTCTAGGAATATCAAGGTGCGTGTTGTGCGTAATTATGTTTGGCACACATAAAACGTTAGTAGATGTCTCTACGATCATGGTGGTTGGACGTTTATTCATTCAAATGCCTACTCACCACCTTCCCAAACGGTGTCCTTGACTTAAGGCATTGATCAAGGAGTCTCAACTCCTTCCCAAACAATCCCCTTGATTCAAGACACTAATTGAAGAGTGACACCTCCTTCCCAAATGGTACTTCAAATCAAGACATTGATCAAGACATTCTGTCACGAATATTAGACCTTGGAGTACTCGAACTTGTATCCTCTTGCTCAAACTCGAACCTAGGTCCTTGTCTTGTTCAAACTCGAACATGGGTCCTTGTGTTTAAGACTGAGTACGATGTATGAGATTGAGTTGGCATGTTGGACTAAGTATGTGAGACTTAGTATGAGAAAGACTGAGTCTTATGTAAAGACTTGTTATGCTAGAATTAGTATGTTAGAATCGACATGCATGAATTAGTAGGCACCTTATATATAAAAAGGGTTGATCTCACTTGTTAACATCAAGGAGATCTCACTTGTCTTCTTTCTCAGTTTTCAATATTATTCATTAGCCTTTATTCTTCATCCGTGATAGATTGATCTCCTTGCATCTTCCTCCCATCTTCATAAACAATTATGTCAGAATCATCTACTACCCTGGATCAAATTCTGGCGGCCGTGAAACAATTCCAACTCGAGAATGCAGACTTGCGAAATTCTGTCCAAGCACTTCAACAACTCCAACATGAGAACGTGGATTTCCGAAGCTCCTTGGAAGAACTTCAAGGTACTGTGCTTGCCCCAGCCCACCCA